>UCOJ01000248.1:0-144970 GCA_900474305.1 Cecidostiba fungosa | reverse complement strand
GGTTTGTTCCTACAATCTCTTGCTTTGTGTCCAGTACCTCCACATATGTAGCAGTGGTTACTTCTGTCCTGTGGTACTGTGCAACTTTAAGCGATATGTTCAAATCCTAGACATTTATAACATCTAAGTGCGCGTATGTTCTTTTCCATCCCCGTATTCTGCAGCCTACCCAGCCTATGCTGATTTTCTTCTTAGCTATGATCTGTCGAGCTATTTTTCTGGCATTTGAATGACCGCGGTCTGCGTGTCACCGTATGCCTTCTGCAATGACTTGACTACACTCTCCTTCATTGTGGATGCGTCACTACTTTGGAACTCTCTGCGTAGTGCATCTACATCGTCCACCTTACTAATTAAGACGTCGAGATCTTTTATTTCAAAGGGTACTTCGTATTGTAGGGTCCTTATTTTGGTACCCTCTTCTAGCACTTCTTGCACCCATTGCCGGAGTTCCGTCGTCTTCCCTTCTGCTGTGCGTTGTAGCTCCAAAAGCAGGTCTCCAGCCGCCGTCTTGCGTACTCTGTTTACGCAGTCTCCCAGCATCTTCCATTTGGGTTCCGCCTTCATCTTTCTCAAGATATCGGCGTAAGAGATCCCTTCAGCGGTCTTTACAATATGGGCCTCCGGTCGGCTTGGTAAAGTAGATCACTAACCCAAGTGGTTCATGTCTCGGCTAACCCAGTCGGTAAGGTAGATCCTACTTTACCTACTGAGCCACGTTACCGACCGAGTATCTAACGCAAGTTACCGACATGGTTGATAACTCAAGTCACGGTGGAATCCCCGGAAGGGGGGGGGGATAACTCAAATCTACCTTCCCCAGATGGCGCTATAAAATGGCGGGAAATTAATAATTTTTTTATTAATGCATCTAATCTGATCTATTTTATATCTGACCCCGTTACGGGTAAGTCTGTAAGACGCCCGGCTGGCGACCGCAAGGTTTCCAGTTCCAATCCCCCGCATAGCATTGAATTTTTTTTACAGAATTATTTAAACAAATCCTAACCTCAAAATTTGAAAATTTTTATTTCACTATTAGGTGGACGGAACAAAGTCAGACCTCCATGTATAAGCTTTCCTCGACAAAAAACGGTTTCCTAACCTCAAAATTCGACTTTTTCGATTGCAAACTATACCGCTCGATATGATTTATCAGCTTTCTCCTACCCCGTGTGGTTCACGAGTACTAAGCTAAAACGAATCTTAACCTCAAAATTTGAAAATTTTTATTTCAGTATTAGGTGGATGGCACGAAGTCAGACCCCCATGTATGGGATGAAAATTTTGTCTGTTTTTCACGAAAAGCTTTCCTTGACGAGATATCGACAAAAATGGTTTCCTAACCTCAAAATTTATAATTTCTTCAAAACTGGTAGCACCTTACGGAAAAGGAGGTCCATATGCACCGATACCCCTTATCAGCTCCCGCCATAGTTTTACAGATAGCAAGATGCGAAATGATGACGATAGATGATTTTCAGATAACGACCAGAAGCGCAGGTATGAGTTTGCTCGTTGAACTCGTACACGGAAAAAAATTTGGTACTATGAGACCTCGAAGGTATACTGAAATCTTAGAGTTCCAACTTGGTCGTGCCTCAACTCGATGTTGGACGTCTGAGATGTCCAACATCGAGTTGCGGCTAGCTAATGTTTACATTCGTGCGTGAAGGACATCAGCGAACTCCGAGTTGGAGCTCTGAGACTTCCAACGTTGTATTGCTGTAACACCGAGAATCTCGGACGTCTCGCAATACAAACATTGGCAGTCTCCGAATCCAATATTTTTTTCCGTGTATTTCTAAAACAAAAATTTAATTGTTTGCAAGTAACTCATTATTTTAATGATTTGAATTTTTTCCACCCAGTCTAGACTTCCAGTATTATCTAGATGATGCTCCAAGTTTACTAATTGTAAGCCTAGGGCGAATCAAGATTAACTTGGAGTTCGTAAATTGACAATTTGTTCAATTTCAAGCCTATAATGCTACTGACCAAAAATATAGCTCTAACGAAGAATATTTTTACATTAACGAAGAATGTGAGTAGATCATAAATAAGGTTAGGTATTGAATTTCCTCCCACTAAACATAAATCTAGTCATGTATATATAGCTTATATATCTGAAATTGATATTGGCATGCATAATGGATAACAGCAACTCAAATATTAAATCGACCAAATAAATGATGTACTGATTGTTCGATATAAGTGCGAACCAACGAAATTTTCCGATCAAAACTATGATTTCATGTCCAAATAAAGTCATCTCCCCCGCAATGCATAATCGCCTATAACGACTCAAATATATACACTCTGTATAGGCGACACGCAGCGCACCTCTAATCCGCTGCCACAGACGCATGCAATTAAAAATTAGCCGAAACGACGCCAAGTCGCCCAGACGCTTGTTATTTGCGTTTTCACGCAAATAACAAAATATCAAGAGGTGATAAGCATCAGGGCATAAGTACGCGTATGGAATGAAACTAGAAAGTCGTTCTTACCTCCGATAGCTTGTCTTTGGCGTCGGCGAGCACGCCGAAATTTTTATACAACTTCTCGATGCTGTCTGTACTCATGTTGACGAGCTCTGCGATCCTTTGTAAGTTCTATACTGACGACGACTACGACTTCGCATAAATACTGATCGACAAGACGATGACGAATGCTGCACGATGACGCTGAAGGCGATGAATAAACTCGGGCCGACGCTACACACCGGTCCGGACACACAACCACGCTGACGAACGTTCGACGGAAGATGGCCGGGAAAGATGGCTTGTGCTGCACTCACTGAAACTGAAGCGGCTGGCTTCAATGCTGCCAACGCCAACATATATACATATACGTGATTGGCTGGTGCACCCTCCGCCGGAATCCGGTCCCCGCCCCTCTCCCCACCACCTCGACACCGCCTGGTTTCACCCTCTCTCTTACTCTCTGGTTTCACCGGCCTTGATGTATTTCTCGGCAAAAATTTAATGTTACTATGTAACCTCAACGAATAATAAATTGTAAATGCAAAAGTAACGTTGGTATTGCAGGTAATATCGATGTTATTTTGAGTAATATCGTTTTACTTTTGTTTTTGCAGTTTGTTGTGAGCTACAAGTAATGCTTAAATATTTGCTGAGTCAAATTTTGTCGGATTATTCATTTATTTATGTATTCCCGGTATACTCTGTGGGTACTGTTTGTAATGAGACCAATCAAAATATTGTACGAATAAGGGGATAAACAGATAAACGAAAAAGTAAATGACTGTATGGAGCTGAAAAGTTTAAAATTTGCGAATAACGATTTACGCATTATCAGGTTGGTAAGAGATGTGCAAAAAAGGAGGGGTGGCGTCCATTTTTGACCAATCACATAGCTTGAAGCAAAACACCGGCGCCGGGGATGAATTCCGCTGGGGGCGCTAGTGCGGTTGAGACCAATAGATATCATGAATTTAAATGTCACTGCAGGAAATTGATTAAAACTGATTCTAGCTTTCTGTATATAAGCTGCAAGAAATAATTTATTTTTAGAACATTAAAAGTGACATTTACATCTCTTTTGGTTAGTGTTGATATTTCTTAACCCCTATTTTTCCAGATTTTTAACTTATATATTGCCTAATATTTGAAATATAATATAAATTAAGAGCTGCGTAGCAGCTATCGTCGGTAGTATATTAGCCAAAGATAACCCCTTCGAGCATATACTACAAAGTATATATATAAATGTTCGAAGGTGTTGAGCACAATATATGTATATATGTAGCTCAAATCCAAATAATTTTTCATCTCACAGATGGCGCGGCATGTCGCTATCGCTAAATTGCAGTATTCCTCGAATCGCTATCGGGTGGGGGGGAAAGACGGGGGCTATTATTGGTTGAACTTGTAAGTGAACTGGCGATGTCGATTGTATGTGATTGAGATGTATAGTCGCGATTCGCATCGTGTGCTGTGTCAAAAAAATGATCTGATTGGCTATTCCGACGTCTGCGCACCTAGAGCTTCGGGAGTTTATCAATCCGTCATCAGCCAGAGCGTTGCCATATTACCTACTACCAAGATCGACTGGTGAGATGTATAATAGTGCGCGCGAAGAGTCGCGATGAAATAATAAAAACAAGTGAGCGAGTTACTGTGGTCCCTGCATCGGCAGTTGGATCGGACACAATTTGCATAAGAGAGAAATAAACAAGTCGCTGCAGGATACTGACATATAAAACACACCGGGACGGAGAAGATACGAAATGCTGATGCTCTAAGTATAGTAAGTATATGTACTCCCAAAGAAGAGGATAACAATAGCATAATGTCGTCGTACATATAAGTAATAAGCATATACAGCAGAGAGTTGATCGGTTGATGAATCGTGTATATATCCTTATTCCTCGTGTCGTGAAGCGTGATTCGCAGCAATCGCGCGGCCGCGGCGATGGAAAAGCCGCGCAAGCCTACGTCACACTCGCAAGTGACGGATTCGCTGAAAACTGGGACAAAGTGCAGTGCACTCTGGCATTGCGCTCTCTTACCCACCAGGTGTTTCTATGCCGTAATCTTCCCAGGATTGGGTAATACACCCGTACCGTTGCTCTCCTCACTCCTGTTCGCGCTCTCTCTCCCTCTTTCTCTCTCCTTGTATACGCCAACTTACTCTCTCGTGCACACGCTATACCTATACCTACTCCTGTCTCGTTTTATATGCTTTGCTTTTGCACGTACATACAACTCGCGCGGCCCCGTGTGTATATGTGTGCGCGCTCGCGCGCCACTGCTAAAAGCTAAAAAGGACACTACAAGCAGCTACTTGCTCGCTTTTTTCTCTCTCCTGTCTCGTGGAGAGAAAATTGTTTTTAAACAACAAAGTTGGCGGGTTTTCGACATTCCTGTACAACAGGTAAAGCTAACAAATCTCTAATCTGCTCTGTTGGTCTAATATTAATATGCTGAACAAGTGGCTCCTTAGGCACAGTACACTACTATGCCAGAGGCCTCTCCAGCAGTCTGACAAGACAAACGCATGTACATACTATTGCTCCATTTTTGGTCTTCTCTTTTCCTCTGCTCTTATTTATCCTTGCGGAGATCCTCAACTGCCTCAAAATCGATGCTTGTATGAGTCTTAATGTATTTCTATCTATATAAATAAATTTTTCGTTTCAATATAGGTTAAATGAGGGACTTAAGATAGTCCCATCAGTTACTATCATGTCAGATGGAGTTGATGGAGGTGGTGGGGAAAATGAGGTAGACTCGCACTCCTCTGCACATGCGGAGACTGGAGAGTCCACTAATCACAGAGAAGATGAATCACTAGATCCTGATAGTGAAACTGCCTTAAATACAAATTATGATAGTAGTGATGGAGCTGTACCTGTATTTAGGTACGTTTGCACAATCTCAACCAAATTTCCATTCATCGTGCATACTTCTTCTATATTATAACACTCAACTCAATTTTCAGATGTGATAGGTGCGACAACTTTGAAACAATAAATAAAACAGCCTTATGTGCGCATCAAGACCAATGTTTGGTGGGTGTAGAAGCAGCAGAAAGTGCAGAAAGCATAGAAGGACCAGAAAATGATGCTGATGCGGAAGAGGGACACTCAGGTCATAGATCTCATCGTAAGATGTTTGAGTGCGATGTTTGCAATATGAAATTCTCAAATGGAGCCAATATGCGGAGGCATAAGGTACATTAGATTAGCGTATAATAACTGTTTCTACATTATTTCAAATTAACTTATTGGGTTATAATTCTAGATGAGGCACACAGGAGTTAAACCATATGAGTGTCGTGTTTGTCAGAAAAGGTTTTTTCGAAAAGATCATCTTGCAGAACATTTCACAACTCACTCGAAAACCTTACCATATCATTGCCCAATTTGTAATAGAGGATTTCAGCGCCAAATAGCAATGAGGGCACACTTTCAGAATGAACACGTTGGTCAGCATGATATGGTCAAGTCTTGTCCTTTATGTCATTATAGAGCTTCCACCATGAAATGTCTTAGACTTCACTTTTTTAATAGGTTGGTACAATCGACTAGTTGAGCGATTAAATTAAAATTTATACACTAAAACATTATTTTAATGTTTTTCAGGCACGGCATAGATCTCGATAATCCGGGTCCCAATAGTTCGACCTCGCTTATGAATAGCTGTTCACCTGGTGAAGCCATGTCCTCGGCTCCGCTCTCAGATAGCGGTGATAGTACTGGAAACAGATCCGCCGATAATGCAACGCCGCCCATGCATTTTCTCACACCGCACGTTGAAATATCCATTCCATATCCTGAGCAAACCAGCGCGATGCGCAATCCGAGTCCAGCACCTCTGAATGGCGACAGTCCTAATAGTCCGCAAAGCGCCGACAGCAACAGTAATGCCCCGACCAGCAGTCATCATCAACTACCAATAAACACAACTAGTTCTCACAGTTAAATCTTACATATAAATTATTTCGTATTACATTTGTATAACTTGCATTGCCCTCATTTCGATTTATCACCCACCACCCTTCATGAACGCCTTCATTTTGGTTTTCACCCATCTTCCAACTGATACCTCAGCCTAGTTACCTATAGTTTAAAAAAGATCGACATCACGTAAATACTATCATACTCCCGCACGACAATTTGAGTATATGATATTGAACTTTTTCGTAATTTTCGTGCTAAAGCATTAGCGAGGGGGAGCAGCTCATCACTCCTTCCATCTCTCTGATTCCGATAAAACAGGAGCCAAATAGCAACGGATTGTTGGATGAAAATGGTGCAACCTCCAGCAATTTACCTTTACCATCACTGATCAAGGTATCACCATTAAAGTCTTTGTTGCGCGATGACTTGCGTCGCAAACTTTCTAGCAGTAATAGCAGCCTCAACAATAACAACAACAACAACAACAACAATAACAGCAACCACAACAACAATAATAATCCCAATGGTAGTAGCAACAATAATATCAACAGCAATAAAATCAACAACGCTGGTAATAGTAGTAACATTAACCACGTAAACAACAATCCGCATGCGCGCGGCGAACCTCCAACGTCAACGAGACCGGATCAACGTAGTACCGGTCTCCAGTGTAGTCACTGCAGAATTACTTTTCCCGACCAAACTCTTTACTTTTTGCACAAGGGTTGCCATAGTGAGAGTAACCCTTGGAAATGCAACATATGTGGAGAGCAGTGCTGCAATCTATACCAATTCAATTCGCATTTACTTAGTAAAAGTCATCAATAACTCGCCGCGCTGGTTCGCTTTTTGTTTTCATCCACTTTGAACGAAATCTTTATTTTTCAATTCATCGAAAGCAAATTTTCAAATACAAGCATTTGAACTAATCTCATTAATTAAGAAAAAAAGTCATAGACTAAAAAACGGTGACTTGTGACAAAGTAATTTTTTAAGTAATTATTATTACTTATTCATTGTTACTTGTCCTTGTACATTATATTCATTTCAAGTCATTCAACAAAAAAATCTATTTTCAAAATGTTCTCATGTTTGGTGTAATAGAAATAAACATTTTTTTTTTTGCTTTTGGAAATTATGACATGAATACTTGTAAATATTTAAAGTCATATAATTGATTGAATTGGCACTGTACATACATATTATAAATTTCAATATGAAATGAAAATTTGTAAAATATTTAGATGATGTTGAGTTATATGCATGATTGATTTCATTATGCTATTTTGCAAACGGGAAATTTTTACATAGATGATTGTATCAATCACATATAAAATCTGGTAAACCAAAGATACTATAATATAATATATGCCCTGTAAAACAGGTATTTATTATTTGTTGGTCTTTTTAAACATAACTAACAAGTGCTTACTTGTTTTTAGAGAATCATGAAGATTTACTGAAATGTTAATTACAATTTGTACTGATAAAATATTTGCAAGTAAGCATGTTTTTAGTTCAATGCTCCACGAGTGCATTTAGAATTTTTGGGCGTCTATCGCTGAACTCACCTAAATTATCGTAAAACGAGAGAAATCGTGCCTTTTATGCAAACTCGTCCATCAAGCATTCACCATGTGAGAACGAGATCCGTCCATAGGGCTTGACCGAATTATTTCAAGCTCCAACTATCTAGTTATGAACTAAGAAACAAGTGCGTTTATGTATATGTGTGTATGCTCATATATATTATATATATTTATAATGTATATCTGCATACGTGAAATAGTTTCAAAATTATCAAATGACAAGTCGAATTTCGGCAAAATAGATTTGTATTTAGTAGATAGGAATCATCTAGTTTACAGCAACACACCACTTGTTATAAAGTGTTTTAAAAACACGATTTTTAACAAGCGTTGCAACAATTAATTTCAAAAATTTTATTCACATTATATATATATAGTTATATTCACGAATTCTTGTTCGTTGTTAATATACCAACAGTCTAACACCATTTCTAAAGATGAGTTGTTTTAAGGTATTAATCATATTTTAAGTTTTCTTTCGAAGTAAAATCGTGTAAAAAAATTATTATGTGTCAAGGTAAAAGTTTTATGTACAAGATCTTTGCATTATAGAGTGTACATTCATCTACAGCTTGCTCATCAAGCTTGATTTTTTTACATTCTTGAAAATTAAAAAAATTGAATTTTGACAAGTTATATCACTCATAAGTTATTCTGAGTGTTTTTTGAACAAAATTCTATGAATTGGCTGAGCAGATAATGCAAATGAAAATCTGCTAAGCTTTCCAGCATTTTGCCTTTAATTCGGCAACTTATTTTATATATAAATATTTGTACAGAAATAAAATTAATATATAATATATATATGGAGATTAAATTAAAAAAAAAAACTTTATAATAACAAATACATTTATGCAATTTATTGTATTTTGTTATCATAAAAAAAGAAAGGTTATAAAGAAGATAAAGAGGCAGATTGTCACTTATACACTGCTGTAAATGGTTGTAGTTATTTAATAATTGTTCTATATATATATATATAGCTATATAGTAATACTTAATTAATATTGTACTATTGATCTACCTATAGCACGTAAGTAATTTATTGCCTTGCATTCCAAGAATATTAAAAAAAGAGCGCTAGTTTTATTTCTTATTGATAATATTAAGTAATAAAATAAAGATTGTTAATGATGCTTATTTTAAGTAGCTTAAAAAATTCGTTATTTTATATTTTTTTGAAATGACTTTTCAATTTCATTTGTTCAATACAAAAAATCTTAAGGATTATCTTGTCAGTAAATAAATATTTAAAAATCTTCACAATGTATGTCATAAAAAACAGCATTTATAATAAATTCTCAAGTTTTTATGCAAGCATCATTAGCGTACAATTTTTGTAAAACTATCTTGTACATATAATTATAACTATGAGTTCATCATATTTTTGTCTGCGATTAAAACTAAATATACAAATGGTTCGATCAACTCAGTAGTTGACAGTGCTGACAAGTGCCTGATCCAAATCAAGTTGGTGATTTGTCTTGCCTTCTTGTTCATGCCCTGTACTATTTGTTTAATATTGAGCATAATAACCCTATATAATTCATAATTGACTAAAGAATAAAAAATGACATAGTTCCCTGTATTTGTAAAAAGATACAGGTAGTTTTTGATGCAAAAATCTATTTAAATATGATTAAAAAAAATTTAATTGAATATACCTACAGTTGTATCAAAATCATCAAAGCCTTGCACTGTATTTTCTAAATAGGACCAGAATGTAGAAAGATGCCTTATACTGTGATCGCGCTTATCGAGAATATAAAAAAAAAAATAGTTTTCAAATGACTTAGTATAAAAATATAGAACGCAGTATTGGGATCTGACATAAGGACAAAGTTTTAAACTCTAGCTAAGAAGCTGTAAACGAGAAAAGTTGGATGTCACATCTCAATAAAAAAAAAAACGAAAATATGATGAAAGATAAAGTAAAGAACTATGCACCTTTTCCATTGATTTATAAGGGAGTAAGAATTGTATGTTCAAAGTTCAGTAATTTATAAGAAAATCATTGTTCTTGTTATTAACGTGTATTGCGTCTAAAAATGTTGAAAAATTATGATTAATCATGTACTCACCTTACGTTTTACAAAAGAAATTCCAATCCTTTATCAATTTATTTATCTGTCATTTTGACAATTTGTTTAAATAAATATTTATAATTTTATGACTGTTAATTAGATAAACCTTATGTGATTTATTTCAATAGTGTACTGTTCAAACTGCACCATTGAGTTGTAATATTGTATAATTATAGGTGCGTATGTACATCAGTGACTATGCATGTATATGATATACATACATATAGGCATATATACATATAAATAAACATATGTTTATAGTTTCAAAAAAAATATCGAGTGTTTTTGATTACCCGATTATTTTGCGCATGTATACTTACCACCACGCGCAAACAAAACTTAAACTAGAATAATCTAGCTAGTCATCAAGTGCCAATAACAGACGATTTTCGAATAAACAAAATTATGTGTCATCAATATAGCTTTTTTTATGAGTAGATTGAGCAGAAACAAGGTCAAAGAACCCACCATCAGACCTGATGGTTCGGACCCGTTCAAAATCCGAAATTTTTCGAACCGTCGGACAACTGAGCTTTTACCTTTAATATATCTGCAGGTCCAATATTTTTGCAAGCTTGCAACCCCCAGTTATGTGAAATCTATTTGCAACCAATATAAACCAAACATGTTGCTTTTACAAGTGCAAAGTATTGCGTTATAATAGATGAACGATGGCGTGAACCTACTTACGTCAAGAGTATCTTATCTGTACTTTATCTCGAAGAAGACTAAGAAATGAGTAGCAAAATGAGAAAGCAACGCAACAGAACTCATTGTAGCATTCACGTCCATGGGTCAACGTCTCTTTCTCTCTTGATTTTAGTTCGCTCTACAATAGCGAATTAAATAAAAATCAGCTGTTTTCCTTTTCCTTTATTGTGTATCATTCGATTTAAATAAGATCGCGGAGAGTCTTGCGTTTTTTTTTGTCATCGTTTCGCCGCATTAGCTATAAGTATACATATATATTTTTTTTTTCCGCCAAACGTGCGCATGCGAAATAAAGTCTGAAACAACGTGCACGATATCACTTTTTCATCTACACACATGTGCGGTTCAATATTTTTCGATCTTCGTAATGTGCAAATGATGTGAGTTCATATAGATTTACAGTAACATACATTTAAAAGCAGGGTATATTTATTGGAATTGCATGCGCAAAGAAAACAGCGAAAACCCCATTGAAAACTGCTTGAAAAACTGCTTCTACTCGAATTTACGCGATGATATTTAATTTTGGCAAATATGAAAATTTTATTTAGTAACGCTATTTTATTAATTGCATTTTGCAATTTCGACATAACGCATTGAAAATGAAACGTGTTTAGGATATCGCTTTATCAGTCGCGCAATTGTTGCCGCAAGGTTGTATACATATATGTACTTATATGAAATTTAAAATGACAATAATGTGTAGAGAATGGCATCGACTATGGTACGATCTTTAAACGGTGGCGGCGCTTTCGTCACTTTGCGCACCTTCGAACAAGCGACATTTATTCGGATTGATATCGCCGAAGAATGCCCCTCTGATTACACTACACACTACTTCCAAAGTTTAACCACTAATTCCTTCGCTGAAGCGAAGGATTCTTCGGGTAATTATTTATAATTTTTTACATTTTCATCGATACTTCCATTCGTCTGTGATATAGCATATTTTTCATTTCATTATTTAGAAAAATATGATTTTTGTAAAAAGTATTTTTATTTTTTACTTTCTGACTCACTGATGTAATTCATAATTATTATTGACATTATCACCTGTTACCAATTTCTTGTTCACCTTCAAATGGGCCATCAGTAACTTGCAGTCTCATGGTTAACCTACATTTCTTGAAACTAGGAAATATATTTTTTTTATTCAATATGTCAATGTCATGATAACGTTTTATCTTGATTCTCAAAAATTGGTTACATACTTCATTTAAGAAAATTTGTCTCGACAGATATGGAGAACGAAATATCGACTCGGAGAGGTCTTTTGACCGTCGGTATGATTTTTATGTTATCATCTTCTGCTTTATTCTATGTGTACATGAGTTTTCCAGAATTGCAAGAGTAAGTTATTCCAAAATATTTGAAGTGAGACTTGATGGATTTGATAATTGAATAACTTCTAATGATATTTTTCAGAGATGAGAAGCAATATGTTAAACTACCTCTTAATATAGAAGATGCCAAGAATCTCGGGAAATTATTAGGATCTTACAAAGACTTGTACTATATTCAAGTTTTGACTGGACTTTTTGTTACGTACATATTGTATCCTTTTACAACTTTATAATATTTTTGCAAGCTATTATTCTTATACCAATATATTCCTTAATCGGTCATTTAGTTTGCAAACATTTGCAATACCTGGATCAATCTTCTTATCCATTCTCTCAGGGTTTCTCTTTCCATTCCCACTAGCTCTTACACTAGTTTGCACCTGCAGTGCAATAGGAGCTTCACTCTGTTATTTACTTTCTTCATTGGTAGGAAAAAGGCTGCTGCGTAAATATTTTCCAGAGAAAGCGAAAAGTTGGGCCGAAACAGTTACTAAGCACAATAATAATTTATTGAACTACATGATATTTTTAAGGATTACACCTCTGTTACCAAATTGGTTTATAAATCTTGCTAGTCCAGTAGTTGGAGTGCCTATGATGCCATTTGTATTAGGTACGTTTTTAGGTGTCGCACCTCCTTCTTTCGTAGCTATACAAGCTGGACAAACCTTAAATAAGCTGACTTCATCAAGTGATGCATTTTCGTGGAATAGTCTAATTTTATTATTTGTTTTTGCGCTACTATCTCTTGTACCTGTTATCTTCAAAAAACAAATTAGAGAAAAATTCGAGTAAATCTTATTGATGTCTGTGAATGTTGTAAAATATTAAAAAAAGAAAATTTTTATACTGCACTAGATCAATATACTGATTTCAATTTTCCTAAAGTTATTAAGAAATTAACATTCAAATTGCATTTAATTACAAAATACATTTTATACAAAATTTATATTCATATTACTTTACTACTGATGTATTTATTCATTATTTAACTCTATTTACAATCCTGATAACAGTTAATTCAAATATTTATCAGTTCAATGATTTTTGTGATTGTGATAAATAGATGTATAAATCTTTATCTATTAATGGTTGTACCAATAGTTCTGTGCACTTTATTGTAAATGGGATTGTAAAAATGTTAAAATACAATCAAATGTATATACGTAGATTCATTAAATTAATTTAAACTAATTCTATAACTATTATCTATAGTACAATTTTAATTTAAATGTGATATAAAAATTGTAAATACATATCCACAAAGAATGTTCAATAAAATCATTCAAAAGTTTGATCTGTATAATGGCTTCATTATTCTAATTCGTTATAAAAATTACAAATGTAAATTGGTTTAGAATAAGGACTTTTTATTAAAAAAATATATTTAATACAAAATTAAATCTAGAGCTAAATCGATTTTCTTCTTATTTACATGGCATCAACAAAATGAAGTGAGATACATTATTGTTATTGCTGTTGTATTTGTTGGTGTACTTATTGGACGCCAATACCACCAATTGTACCACACTAAAAGTTAATTTTAATATCTTATTAACATTAAAGTTGATAATAAAGTGTATATTTTATCTGATAACTTACAACTTTGGTGGGATGTTAGTAAAATCTTAAATTTTTGACAATTGTGAGTGCATTCTGGACTTGGGTTTAATTCTATCAGTCTTTCTCCATTTGTACATTGTACTATGACATTAGCACATTCTGGATTTGGCTGTACAAAAAAATGAATTATTTCACAAAAAAAAGGGTAATTAAGTAAAAACATATTACTACTTTGAAATAATCGTACCAGGCTGTATCTAGCAGACTTTGGTTCATCAATAAAAATATATTTTTCCATACTTGGATTCCACCAATCTGGAGTGCCTGGCAGTTTGGGAAATAACTTTCTTAATTTTCTACCAGGTTCCATGCGATTTATTCGCCATTCAATATGTGTACTTCCATTAGAAAATGGATTTAAATCAAGTCTACTCTGCATCACATCGTCTATTGTCCTAAAATTTTTAGTAAATTTTTAGTACTATTCATTTTATTTTTATTTAAAATTTATGCAGACATAAAAAAATCAATATAATTTACCTATAATGAAGTCTATTGGCTGAAACCAGTCCAGCATTCATGCGAAAAACATCTTGGTATTTAACATAAGTTTTATATAGTTTTTTAATATCAACTATTTCAGTCTTTTCAGTACGCATAAATGGTATACCAGTATTAAATGTAGGAGTTACATTATAACCAGTTAAATCTTGTACTGAATTGACTGAATTACAAGGCCAACAATCCATATCACTCACTTCAAAATAAGGATTTTCCAAAAGACACCACTCATCATACCATTCTAAAATAATTAATAAAATAAATTAATTTATACAAATTTTACCAATCTATAGATGGGATAAAAACTATAATTTAAAATAATTAACTTACCAGTTAGAGATGGATATATCGTTATGACAGGAACAGCGAATTTACGAAAAATTCTTAATCCAGGATAAATTAAATTTTGTACATTTCTTAAAAGTATATTGTGGGTCTTTGGATGATTGTATAAAACAAAGCCACTTGAAATTAGTACAAACAAGATAATGATAAGCCATTTTATAAATCTTAAAATAAATTTTAATCGGCTTGAAGATTTGGTCTCTACTAAATGAAAGCACTCATTGAATATTTTATTTATTTGCTCTTCAGAGATATCATTTTTCCTTGCATAATTTATAATATTCTCTATTTCTTTTTTATAATGATTAGTACTCATGTTAATAATTTATTACAGCAGGCACAAATAACATTTATATTTAGGATAATGACATTTCATTCAGTTTTAGATTAATATTGAACAATGGGTGAAACAAAACAAACATAGAACTCTAACCTAAATTTTTGTACAGTAGACTGTAGAATAAAGTTTGTTGAAAATGGCAGCACTTTGCACGGTTTTGATAGGTGCCAAGGCCAACTGATGGCCAATACCTACTTCATTATCTATGGAGTTTAAAATGTTGTCCAATATGAATATATTGGACAATTTTATTTTTTTTTTTTAATATGTAACATGGTGGACAGTATGACTATTAATTAGTAAAAAGATTATTATTTAGAAAACAACAAGTAAACGTAAATTATAATGTATATTTAACATGTATCATTGAACATATAGGACAATGTTTAGCTAGTAAATAGCTGCTAATTAAGAAAAAAGTTAATGATGGTCAGATGATGCTGGAGGCTCTCCGTATTGTTTTCGATAGAACTCTTCATATTCTTTCTTTCGTTGTTCTCGTACAGCAAAATATTTTGGGTAGGCAGCTTTTTCCATTGGATCCCAATAATCCAAAACCCAGTCAGGAGGTAGAGGGTCTCTCATGTAGGCACTGCCACCAGGTGATTCTGGGAACTTTTTGTATTGCCAGTGACGTTCATCAGCCAACTCCTTTTCTGCTTTTAAGAGTATATCTTTTGCAACTCTCAAGTCTCTTATGTTCTTGTTTTCATCAAACTTGGCTCTCATGACTACTGATTGATACCTAAAATGATTATAAAATCATATGATATACAAAATTATTAAAAAAATAAATACACTGTACATTATAAACAAAGTAATTTTTTAATAAATAATTCTCAAATTATAATGAAAAAGTTTTGTTGAGTTTGTGTTCTTTCGTAAAATTCAACAAGATAAAACCAATTTGATATAAAACAATATAGGTACAACTCTGATACGTACCTGACCTCTTCTAAATGATAGACAGTAGTTTCTATGTGACGCAGAACTCGTTTGTAAAAATTACATACTCTTCGAGAGTGCGAAACTAACCCAGTTGGTATGTGGGCCATTTCGACGGTTTCTTTTATCGAATTTTGACTTTATCAAACAGATTTTTTGGTGCTCCGATGTTTTGCGGTTATGCTGCGATGGAAGGCCATGCGCATGCGCCGCTCAGTGTATCTTTACTTACGTAAAAAGAAAACAGCTGATTCGATTTATTATTGGCTTCTACCACCGTGTAGCGGCGTCTGGTACTACCACACAGCTTCTATGACTTCGCTTCTTACATTACCAGCTGCTCTATGGAAATGGAAGCTTAGTTCTGGTTTAGTGCTCATCACGTTTTGTTTGGTTCTCCCTCACTTCATGTTTTGCTCTTGAAAGTTGAGTTTAAAGATTTAGTTTATAAACATATAGGTAAATATTCGAATTTTGTAATAACGTATTGTCTATTTTGAAATATTTATATTGATTTTTTCTTTTTTTTCTTTGTAGATGAGTACATAACCATTAGAATGGTATCGTTTGATTTTTAGCAATTTGCAAAAAGCAGAACATGATGTCTTCTAATTCTCCTGATTCGCATAAAATTTCCCTCAAAATAATTGAAGCCATCAAACAACATCCAGTTTTGTATATTTCTGAGGTCAAGGGTACTAATTTCAAGGTTCAAGAATTCAGACAGAAAGTTTGGAAAAGAATTTCTGATGAATTAGGTCTGGACCGTAAGTAGTTTCTTTCATATTGCTATAACTTTCAAATAAAATTTCTAATTAATGAAGTATCAACGCAAAATTATATTTCAGCTGGGTGGGTGAAATTGAAATGGAAAAATCTAAGAGATACTTATTGTCGGATACTAAAATACAAAAATAAATCAGCTAAAGGAGTAAGAAGAAAAAAATGGATATTCGAAGATCATTTGAGTTTTCTTAAATTTCCTTATGAGCCAAATTATGAAGCCCAATACGTTGAACTTACTGATGAATATATTAAAGACATAAACTCAGAAATTATTAGTGCACAAGATCTCATAGAACAATTGGAAGAAAATGATGACGATGATGATTATAGCGAGTATTTGGAAGTGCTTGAAGAAGATACAAGTATGGAAGAAAGTCATATACAAGAATCTTGTATAATACAAGATAATGTAGATAATTATGATAATGACAATGACAATGTGTTACCAGAAGTCAGCAATGACCAAACATTAGAGCGCTTAGCAATAGATGCTTATGCAAAACAAATTCAAGCAAAATTCAGAAAAATCAGGCCAAAATATGCAAAAGTAGAAGAAAGCAGGAATATTAATTCAATAACACCAATTTTTATAAATACTCCAGGAGTGTCTGTGTCTTTACATAAAACCAAACCAGTAGTTCCAAAAACACAAACTGTCAAAAGAATACCAAAATTACATTCTCAAAATTCATTCGATCACAAAGAGAGTATAGATCAATTTTTTAATAGCATAGCACAGACTGTAAAAAAATTACCTCCTAAAGCTCAGGCTGATATAAAAATGGATATATGCAAAATTGTGTCAGAGGCAGAAATTAATCATCTTAGGCAAAATTCGGTACAAAACTTGCAAAAGTATTCAAAAATGCCAGGAATGATTCCAAAATTAGTATTGGTTCCTTGTCAAATGCTAGACAATGAAAATAATAAAGTCTGATAAATAAAAATTGCAGATAGATTAAGGAATATTTTAATAAGTTTTATATATTAAAATAAATTATTTTTTAAATTAAATTGTTGTTTTTATGTTCCAAATTTTCCAAAAAATAAAAGATAAAAATAACTATTTTCTAAGAAATTTGTAAGTTCTCAAATCATATCAAATTAAACCGAAATCAGTGCACTCTAGTGCTTTTTTCTAAAACTACCGCTTTAATTGAAAACTTACCTTGAAGTTGAAATGTCGGTAATCGGTATATATATACTATACATATATATGACAATAAACATACCCGACGAATTTCGTCTCGTCTCGTGTAATTTTGTTTATATTACGTTGTGTTTGTGACTTTTAATTTATATTCTGATATAAAATGATAAGAAAATAAGTTACAAAATGTCACTCTTTCCTGCATATTCTGATACAGCAAATAGACAAATAAGTGAAAGCAATGTTGAGGACCAAAATCAACTAAATAAAGACAAGAGTTGGCTTGAAAATTCCAGTTATCAGGAAATTTCCAAATCATTATTTTCCTCTATTGATAACAATGATTGGACTGATAGTTCTGAAACTGAAGACGATGATGACAATAACTGTGATGTTAAAAATGAGAAGAATAACAAAGAAGATAATGCTAGTTGTAGCAAGTCAATTGTTTTACAAAAGGCAGAAAATAATAGCAGAGTTTCCACAAACAAGGATGTAAGCAACAACGATAATCTTTTCTTCATAGATACAGATAGGAATAAGATGTTTTATTCCTTGAACAAATTGGAACGTGGTTTAAAGCCGAACTACAAATTATCTAATAACAGATTAGGTTTTAAATCTCATAAACCAAGAAAACATAACAATTTTCAAAGGTATCATGTAACAAATTTGGATAATAACCAAAAAAAAGTGAAAAAGGATTCAAAGACAAAAAATAATGATGCGATTGGAGAAAAAACTATCTATTTAAGTAATTTTAAAGTTGAAGACGAGCAAAAAGTAATTATTGAAGAATTCAATAAAAATCTTGCCCAAGACCCTAATAATATTCAAACATGGATAGAATATGCTGCTTTTCAAGATCAACTGCATTCAAAACATCTAGCACAAATTATAAAAGAGAAAAAATTGTTTATTATTGAAAAAGGCTTGGCAGCAAATCATAACTCTATTGAACTATTAAAAATTAAATTACATTTAATGGCAAAACTTTTACCAGCTGATGAATTTTGTCAACAGGTTGAGGCAATGATTCAAAAAGATCAGAAGAACATAATCTTATGGAAAGCTCTTATAAAGATGACACAAACCTCTTGTGCTCTTTCCAAAGTCTCAAGTGTATTAGACTTGTATGTCAGGTATTTTTCAGTTTTGAAACAGAGTTCCAAGCAAAATCCTAAATATTATGATCATCAAGTCCTACGTCTACTGTTTCAGTGTTTAATTTTTTTGAGGCATGCAGGGCTTTGGGAGCAAATGTGGGAAATTATACGTATTAATCTCTGCTTGAACTTACCTCTGGACCATGATACTCTCAAATCTATAAATACAATTGATGAAAAAGTTCTAATCAACATGGAAGAATTAGTTTTAACTTCAAAACTACCTTTAAATCAATTATGGCTACGTATTGAATCACTTCGAGAATGCTGTCATTGGGCCAGTGTTGATCTTAAAAAAGTTGACATTAGTCTTATTGGAGATGAGAAACGATTGGTATCTGCTGAAGAAACAACAGATTTTATTTATCCAACAATCTCTAAGGAATCAAGTTTTAGACAAATTATTTTTTCTCTTCTTTCTCTAAAAGTACCATTGTTACCTAGTCGCCATTGTACAATCAAAGATTTAGAACTTGAAGATTATTCCTGGTGTATTGATTCTCTAGAATCTGTATTACCAATGATTTATTCAACATTTTGGAAAGATGAATTATCTAGTCGTTTAAGTGATAAATCTGTGGTTGCAGATTTGCTTGAAGGAAAATTAATATCAGGACCTCAGTATTTGAAATTTCACCCAGCACAAGAATCATTTCTAGAATTCATAAGATCAGTATTTCATACAGTAGCACAAACATTACCAACAACTCAGAGGACGTCTATTCTTATATGGTGGCTGAGATTGGAAAGACTATTAGTTAACATTGCTAAAAGCGATGCTCTATGTGCAACCAACAGAAATAAAAAATTAAAGTCTACTATCAAGAGCTTTTTGAAAAAACCAGAAAATAGAAATAATTTGCATTTTTACTGTGAATTTGCATTAATGGAATATGAACTTGGTTCTACGGATAGCTGTATACAGATTTTAAAAACTGTTATTCAGTCACAAGATAACAGTTCATTAGGACCAGAAGACAAAGTAGCACTTTTTAATTCATATAGAACAATTTTAGAAGTTTTACTGATTTCAAATTCTAAAGAAGATTTTAAGTTAGACATCTTCAAAGATATAATAAAAAGTTTAAAAATGTGTGTTTCCACATGTTTTAACTATGATACTAATATGTCTCTAGAAGAAATGCTGTATAATGAAATTTTAAGATTTCTGATGAATCCTATTACAGATGAACTTGAAGATGAATTCTTTTTACCCAATATCTACTGTGATATCTTGATTTGTTACTCATACTTATTACATTACAAAAGTAATCATATTGATAACATTAATGATATTTTGGATTTGTTTGATAGATGTTTGACACATTGTGATAAGTGTGAGCGCTTACAAGAAAGATTTTATGAAACAAAAGTAACATTTATACAATTTTGTCAAAGTAGAGTTAAAAATATTAATAATATTTTAATCAAGACTGTAAGAGAAGCACTTGATAAATATTCATGTAACTTTTTATTCTTGTCAACGAATGCTTTGTTTGAAAGTGAATTACCTTTTTGGAAATGGAAAATAAAAAGTGCAAAGTTCAATATCTGGTCCTTTTTTGCAAGTTGTTTGGCTGGAAGAGCTCGTATTACGTACCTAAGAAATACTGGATTATCAGACACTTGTGAAGCAATGATCAACAAAATGCTTGCATTTCATAAAGCAATATCAACAAATGAAGAAGTGCAGAATTGCCCTTTGCTGTGGAAATTGTATATGTTGCTGCTTCAAGAACATAATTTGTGTGAAAAAAAGGGCGAAGACATATATTATGAAGCAGTATCTCAATGTCCTTGGGCTAGAAGTGTGGATATAAGTGCAGCTGAAGTTGCACCTCAAAACTTACCACAAATTCAAGACTTAATTAAGGAAAAAGGACTGAGAATGCATGTTACTCTTGAAGAATTAGACATTTTAAGAGAATAGACTTTATTACTTGACTTTTGACTTAAAATGATTTAAAATGATGTTAAACATGTACAGATTATTACTTAACATATAAATAATATATTTTTAAATAAATAATTAATTGACTTATTTTTTATCGTTATTTGTTTATCTTCACAATATTTTTGACATGTTTAAAATTTGAATTTCCCGCTGCTGATTCATAGGCCGCGCAAAATCGCAGTATCGGTAGATGGTGGCGTTGTAATCGCTTATACGTTACGTATACGTTTAGTATAGGTATACGTATTGTATACGAAAACCAATTTGCGCATTCTGCATTATCGTGTCCTCTGTATATTTCTCGTAGTCTGTGAACTATTCGTCTTGTCTGCTTTTCTGTGGCCCAGATTATTCTGGAGATCAGGATTGTAAATTTCTTTGAAAAAGGAAATAACAATTAACAACAATCATGGTGATGCAAGGCATGTCCCCTAGCAGTCTTAAAAAGCACCCTGCGGTAAGATATGATACTTTACCTTACAACTGGGCTTTAGATTTATATGTTACAGACATGAAGAAAAACGCAATAATTATTATCTCAAATTTTTAGCTCATCCCCTTGTTCGTTTGCCTTGGTGCTGGATGTGCAGCTGCAGCCCTGTACACCTTGAGGCTGGCTACCAAAAACCCTGATGTATCGTGGAATCCAAGGAAGAATCCCGAACCCTGGAATGATTATGCTGAGAAACAATACAAGGTGATTAAAATATTACCATTTATTTTTCAGCTAAGCAAGATATGTTTCTGGCCTTTCTAATAATGATTTTTTTTAGTTCATGAATCCCAGTGGTCTGGATGTTCCAAAAAGCCCAGCTCCCAAATATTAAGACATTGTTGTTTCTTGTCTCAGTGTGGAATAGATTTTTTATAGCATATAGACAGCGATCAATTTATTGGCAGTACGAATTATGCAACAATTTTCATAAATATTCTGATGTCGATAGATTGTGTAAATTAAAATAGAAAATCTTTCCTGTCTGTTTTTGTCTAAGTCATGAATAACACTGGCTCCTACTTGTATATGATTATGATATAAGTTGTAATAATAAAGGTCAAAGATTTATTTCTATGTTGTTAAAAATATTACTTTTAAATATTGTCTGCAGCCCTAAGAAGCTTTATTTATTTTGATAAAATTTTTTTTTTTATCATTCAAATCAAATTTGATTGTTATCAATTTATATTTATTATCCACATACAACAAATTGAGATCAGTTTAATTTATTAATTTAATTCATTATCACGTTTGTAAATTTTTATCTTTGTACTTTATATTTTGTACTTGTTTTCTTTAATCATTTTTTTTTTCTGGAGAATTAAGTACTTTGCGTACTAATTGATCATAAGTATTGTCATGTGAGAGAAATGAGGATTCCAACCTAAAATTACTTCTGAGATTTTTTTCTACATCAAACAGTTCTTGCACTAAATATAGTTCATTTGATAAGCAAATTTGCAAATTTTTCTAGTTTTTTTTTTAAATTAATATAAATCAATATTTTTCAGAATCAAATATAAATATTAAAAATAAAAGAACATTTTTTAAATAAAAGGTTATAAATTTGGTAAATAATATATGTTGGTATGTATTTTTGTATGATTACTACAAACTGTTACAAAATAATAGATTATGTCATACATGTTCTTAAAAAAAAAATTTCAAACTTTCATTCAAAATATTTTTTACTTTTGATTACATAATTCTGTTGCAGTATGTATTACCTATATTCTTATATCACTGTGAAATAAAGATTATTTCTTGTACAAAAATAAAATGACTACAGCATGGGAAGAATTTTATGCTAAAACTCCAAAACCATTGAATCTTGTTGAAAATGAACAACTGTTAAAACAGTTTATTGAATTTCATACTAAAGATAATAAAAAAGTAGTTCTAGTCACAGTTAGTATAAATAATTAAAGATTATATTAGAAATAAACTATGAATGAAAGTCAAAAATAT
Organism: Cecidostiba fungosa; assembly: GCA_900474305.1. NCBI lineage: Eukaryota > Metazoa > Arthropoda > Insecta > Hymenoptera > Pteromalidae > Cecidostiba > Cecidostiba fungosa. The sequence continues at coordinate 122,043 of UCOJ01000248.1, read as the reverse complement.
TTGTAAACTTAAATTTTTACTTAGAGTGGAGGTACAACAGTTCCATTAGAACACAATACAGTGCGCTTTGTTGACAATTTTAGTGCAGGTAGTCGAGGTTCCATTTCTGCAGAAAATTTTTTGCAAAGCGACTATGCTGTTATTTTTATGTATAGGTAAATAATTATATTATACTTCATAAAATTGAAAGAATTGGAAATTACTCATGATATATAAACAATTACAGAGTTAAATCTCTGGAGCCTTTTTCAAGACACTTTGTTGGAAGTAAATTGTTAGATATGTTGGAATTGACTACAACAAATGATACTCCATCAGTAACAGGTACAAAAACATATATTTTATTTTACCATTATCTATAACGTATTTAATTTTGGTACAATAATTTAAATTTTTTATAGTCACACCACAATACGTGAATAAAATATCTGATATTTTAAGAAAATATAAAGATTCATTAAAACGAAATATGCTTTTAAATATAAGTTTTACAACTCTTTCTGAATATCTTTGGCTTCTGCGAAGTGCTTGCCAAGCACTAACTGTTTTGGAAAATAGAGCTATGTTATATTTAGCTGCTGCTGTATCTGATTTCTATATTCCATCCAATGAAATGGCAAGTATTTGACCACTATATTGTTTTTTTTATATTTGTTTGCCATATATAGATTTTAAACTTTCAAAGATACAAGTCTTAAGTGTAAAGAAGACTTAATTTCTCTTGATCTTTTAGGCTACACACAAAATTCCATCCGATGAACCTCCTTCAGTTCATCTTAAATTAGTTCCAAAAGTTTTGGAACCTCTTGTTAAATTGTGGGTTCCAAAAGCTTTTGTGATATCATTCAAACTTGAAACAGATGAAAGTATATTAATTTCTAAAGCAAGAGGTGCTTTGAAAAAATATAGTCATAGTGTAAGCAAATATTGAAATTTAATGTTTAATAATTATTATAAAATGTTATTTTAATCTGTTTCCTTTATTATTATATTTCTATTTTAGCTTGTAATAGCAAATATGTTACAAAATCGCAGAGAGCAAGTTGTTATTGTTAGCAAAGATAATCAGGAAACATTATTCCTAACAAGCAAACAACTTCAAAATGGAGAAGAAATTGAAAAATATATTGTAGATTATCTCGTTGAGAAGCATAAAGACTGGATAGAAACAAAACTGTGATAAGTAAACGTGTATAAAAGTAAACAGAAATATGTGGAAATAGAAAATGACGATCATTTTTTTTATTATGCAATTTAGGTTGTGGTTTGTTTATAAATTTTATAAATACAATGTTATAAATATTAACAATTTGTAATACATTAAATAACGAAATAAAATAATTTTATATGTATAAATGGATACTTTGCATTGGTCATTATTTACAACTTACAAGTAATAAATACACTTACATCTATCTTAAAATGTATAAGCAATGTTCTTTTTAAATTCTGGAATTTATCACTTCCCATTTTTAAGACTTGCCATCATTGCACTAACTTTCTCTTGCAGTCTTCTGTCACTTGCGTTACAACGAGACAACACATAAGTCATAGCAGACAAGTCTTTTTGTTCTAGTGCAGTCTGTGCTGCTTCCAGCAACATGCTAAAATTAGTTAGTAAAGAATGTAACTATTTAAACTTAAATCTTGTTTGTAAATATTTTCTAATACTTACTCTAGTTTTACAAAATATTTGACTTTTAACTCATCTTTAACACGAGTGAGGTATTTTTTTGCTTCTGTATCTTTCTTATACCTCAAACATTCATCTATAAAAGGCTATAGAATAAAAAGAATATCCTTTAGATGTTTATTTTTATATTTAAAAAACAAAATAGTAAAGTTTAGATTAGGATATACCTCATATCCAATAGGCGATTTTTTGCTCCTTGAAAACTTTTCTAAATCTGCCCATAGTCCTTTTTCAGCTAAACATTGAATTCGTAACCACCAGTACCTATACAAAATATGATTTAGTCCTATACTGACAGCAGGTCTACCAGTTTAATGTTTGATTATTTTTTAAATAATAACAATAAGTAAAATATCGTTACCTTCGATCTGGGAATTTATACTCTGATCTTAATTTGTCAGCTAACTTAATTTCATTATTTAGCAGCAAAATTTTTACAGTATCATGAAGGGGTTTCCCTACTACAGATTCATGTAAAGTTTCTTCTAATGATCGCTGATATCTTAATAACTTTATTTGTTCATCTGTTAAACTTGCATTTGTATCACAACGTGCTAACTTGAAATTATCCAATGCTGATTGCAGCATTGCATCTCTTGAAGTTGAATTCTGTACATAAAAATACAGTGATGGTTTTTTTTAACTTAAAAAATTATAAAATATGTGATACTACTTTACCTGATAGCTTTCTCTTACAAACCAAAGTGCTTGTGAATAATAGTCATCATATTGATTGTAAATATCACGAAGTGTTTCCCTATTATGATTCTGGCAATATTTTATATACAATGTCATTGCTAGTGGACAATGCATGATGGCCATCTAAAAAAAATTTCCTTATTTGTAGGTGTATTTAATATGATTTTTTAACTGTTTATACTGTTCGTATACCTGAAAATCTGACAAAGGCATGTGTTCTCTTAAATGTAAAATAACTGTATAAACCAAATCTGTGTTTCCACTTTCCACAGCTTTCTTAAGTGCTGCTTGTTCTTCTCCTAATCTCAGAAGTAAAGGTACTTGAAGTTGAGCTTTTGGTTCATAGTCGATCAACTGAAATATTAATAACATTAGATTGAATTTTTTAATATTTTAGACTGATATTGAATAACGATTTACCTTTATAGCTAATTGCTTACGGCCGCAATCTGCAGCTCTTACTGCTATTTCACTATAAGATACACCTGGAGTATATCCTAATTTATCAGCGATTTCTTCTGCTATTTGTTCTTTATCTAGCGAAGTCTGTTTTACCTAAAGTTTATAAGATCAATCAGATATCTTCTTCTTATGAAGTTTGTAAGAATACTTAGAAAGTACAAACCTTGTAACAAGCCCAGTGAGCTAAAATTCTACTCTCTCCATCAATTTCTGACAGTTGAAGATGCCTTGCAATTTGGATACCAAGGTAATAATATCTTCTTGCCACCAATCGGTCCAGCATTACTTGATGTGTCAGCATGTTTAATCTGTTTAAAAATTCCAGAGTTTATTAATTTGATTTTTCTAAAAATAATTGTTTCAGTATTACTGAATTGAATTATGATAAACTTACTGTATGTGAGTTAAAGGAATACCAATTTTAGGATGTCTTATGGCATTCAAAACCCTCAAAGTTTTACACATATTAACATAGTAGTCAGGATTGATACTTCTACTAAAACCTTTTCCAAACTTTGCAGCCTAAAGTCAAATTAACGGAAACAATCAACTAATGATAATGTATGAAAAAATATTAAAAAAAAAACAAGAAAAAACTGTTTTGACTTACTCGTATAAGAAGCTTTTGTGTTTGAAAATCGAATTCATGACTTGCAGCATTAATGCAATCTGTAACTGCACTGTCTAATTTATCTTTAACCAAATCGATATAACTGTCAGCTTTATGACTCTTTTTCTGAAACTGTTTGGAAGCCTCTAAAAGATAAGATGCCGCATCAGTAGAATTGATTCTAAATATTTTCTGTACAACATTAGGAACCTTTTGAATTATTTCATGAGAAAAGGCTGAAAGAACTCTAACACAATCGATCTCTGTTATTAAATGAACTGGACCATCATAAGAGAAGGATATAGTTTCTCCTCCTTTCAAGCAGCCAATTATCATCATAGTTCTATCCCAACAACAAACAACTGCTTCAGAGCCACACCTATAATATATGATTAATATAAGTTTTAATGTAAAAATAATTATGTTAAAGATTGACTTTTATAAAAAATTGTCTTACCATGCGATATCAGTAAGTGGATCTTTCATATTGGTAGCATATTCATAGTATTTTTCTTTAAGATCAACTGAGCCCAGATATAAATGGCCTGTATCTGAATACAAAGCTATGTGTTTACTGTTAGCAGAAACAGCCATTGCACTGACCCCATTTACTTTATTATTAAAAAGCTTGTGCTAAAATATACGAAACATACATGAATATTTTCAAATTCAATTCTTGTAAATAACACCAAAAGATACTTACAAAAGGTATAGAAATTGGCGTTTGATAAGAATGATGAAGTAAATGTATTCCATCATGGTTGGCTATTACAACTTGACTATCTCGTTCTTGACGAACAACGCACCAACTATGGATTATGCCACCAAATTCTGTAAAAATTAAAATTCAGTTTAAAACAAATTTCAGGATATTTATTTTTTCTGCAACTTACTAGGCACATCTGAGAATTTTCTGACTTTTGGCTCTGAGACATTATTGACTAGAAAAATACGATTAGCCGATGTCAGAATGGCAACACCTGTGCCATTTAGACTAGGAAAAAATTGAGCTTCTACAACTTTAGTTTCTTTTGCCTCCTAAAAAACAGAAAAACATCAATGATTTATTGCTACAAAAAGTAGTGAATATTTGAATGTTTAAACGTACTTCTCCCATACTGAAAGTATGTTGATAATTTCCAAACATATCATAAATCAGAACCATCCCGTCTTCTTGTATACACAGCAGTTCCTCTTGGTGTGACCAACCAAGAGCAACTAGTTGACCACTGCTCCACTGATGATAAAAGGAAAAAGTTTGATTGATATTTTGAAAATAACTACAATAATACTATTATTAAAAAGTGCTGTGCTGTATGTACATACCTGCATTTTTGCCATTAAATTTCCCGATGAAGAGTAGAAAGAAATAATGGTTTTAGCCGATCCCTGCACTTTGACACATTTTTTTGGATTCCTAGTTATTGCAATTGAACCTCCGTAAGGAGCAGCGATGACTAAGTTATCGGAACTAGTTTCGTATTGAAAAGAAAGCGGGTAGATCTCAAATTTTCTGAAATGCAAAAAAAAGTTACAAAAAGTTGTAAAATGAGTAAAAGTATTATATACTTTTTATCGAAGTTCAAGTTTTTGATTGACGATTTTTCATTGTTATACTTGCCGAAAGTAAATGTCCCGTCCCAGTGGGAACCAATCTGCTGTTAGCATGACAGACATGGTTGTGATACACTTTCTCAAAAAGTCAAATAAAAAAGAGACTCGATATTCATTAGTACATTTTCATAATACACAAATCAATCAACTAATTTTGCACAACATCAAACGCCCAGCTGATCAGCTGTCACCCAACCCAACCCTCGCAGATATTATATATATATGCCACAGATGGCGGTACGAGTAATTCTAGCGGGAGATTTGAATTTATGAAAATTCTAGTCTAGTAATTTTGGAGAATCAAACAAGCGAATTGCAACATTTTTCGTATTATATAAATTATGTTTATTTTGATATTTAACAGCCTTAAGTCTATTGGAGATTTCGATATTTCAGGATATTTACATGCAATTACAAAGTTCACATATAGCATATATAGGTAATTAGAAAATGTTTCAACTGTGAAAATCAATTTACAAAACCATGTACACATACGATTCTGTGGCTAAAAGGCATAACGACTTATCTCCACTTTTCGTGATTTCGACTTCAGCTCTTTTATCGTATATCAGAAAATTAAGTCATCTCCTGTTGTTTAAGGGATTAATAAATTAAAATTTTCATAAAATTGTAGCTCTTCTTTTCAATTATTGTCTTACTTGATTTGCAAAAAGATATTTCAAAAAAGGGAAAAATCACTTCTCTGTTTTCAAATGCTGGTAACTTTATACCTGAGCCTGCAGTTTTAAGAATTTTTTTTATACTTTGATGCTATATGAAAAACCGCAGGTCGTAGTAACACCTGGTGACTCATTATCATTTTCAGCAAGTCGTATGCGAAAGAGCACTTATTTTCGTAAGCAGTAGGTGACTTAAGTCGTTGTGCCTTTACGCCACAGAATTAAAAATATGTATTACATAATCGACGTTACGTTTTCTTCGTGTAGTTCTTCAAATATTTATACACAAAAGAGTTATATATATAATATTTAGCCACGTTTAATGACTTTTACACGTACAGGTGCGTATGCGTATCTGCGCATACCTTTTCTACTATCCCTGCTAAAAATGATCGATGGAAAATGATTAAATGCTGATTTGGTTTTAATGCGGGATTATCAAATTATATTATGATATATGAGATTTGTTAATTTCACCAAAAGAACCTTTATAGTCGGTTCAATTGGGTAATCCAGGATTGAAATTCCGTACAAAACCAATTCTACATTTGATCGTTTTCAATAATCGGTCATTTTTAGCAGGGATGATGTAATCATGTATATCTATCATGTGTTTTGAACAGATGAAACTTTGGTTATACATATCGTATTATTAGACTAGCAACATTAATTTCTCTAGTTTATATAGGTATACCTTTTTGCCAACACTGCGATCGAGCATATATATAATAGTGTATAAGAGGCATTATCAGATTCTCAAAAAGTATCTTTTGAATAATCGACAACTATTATTATAGCTGTTATAGAAAGGTAGTGAATTTTCTTTTTACATCAGATATACACCTATCATTACTTTATAATAAAAAAAAGTTTGTTGTCTGAGATAAAATATGTATATATATGTATATAGTGAGCTGTGCCAAGCGTATTATTTCAGCGAACCGACTTGGCATCGATTTACTGACGCTCTGGCACTGATATTATATACCAGCCGTGCAAATGAAAAAGGTGTCTATTATCTACGTGTAAAGATCTCGGTTCAAAAATAATGATGATCATTGTTATTTCAAACAAAATCTATAGAATATGGTCGTCGTAATAATTTTTTTTTTTTTGACAAAAATTGCTAAATAACGTTTGCACGGCAGTGTATATATATTTATTTATATTGAGAAATCCGTCGGTCATCCTTGAGCGATTTACTACACGGTTGGAACGAATCTCGAGATGACTATTTTTAAACGTCGTGCTGACTACAAAAGTTACTTAAAATACAATAAAAAATGAACGAAAGAGTTATATAATTATACATTGATGTTAAACTTGACGGGTCAACGTCATACATTCTGTCGTCGTATATAATGATTATACGACAATAAGTATATATAATATATGGCAGCGGCGACAGCGGCAGCAGCATAATCACGAGATGAGTGTGTGCATGTGTACGTTTTATATATATAGATAACAGTAGTGCGCGCGCTCATAACTATTACGGTTTACACCTTTGACGTTGGACTTTCTTTTTGTAATGTATATATAATCTGTAATACACATAAATAAACGAGCCCCAGCAAGATCGATTTCAAAATAATATATTATATATACGTATATATATTAAAAATCATAGGTCAGTGCAGCGGTGGTCCCAAAATCGCTTGACTAGCAGACGTTATATAAAGCACGTTAATAAACGAAACAAAAATCCTTTTTTTTTCATATCATATCATTCTGTAATCGCAGCTCAGCTGTTTTAGTCCTGTTATAGGAATGTTGACACCCGAATAAGGCTCGGCTCAGAAGAGGCATGAATCGCAATCATCGGCCCCTGGGCCGAGCTTTTCCAAGTGTTTATATCCCTAAATCGTAACAAATAAAAAGAAAATAACAACGATGATAAATGGATATTCTACAAATCTGCAGTCATAGACGATTTTTTCATGGAATTGCGTGTGTGTATTCGACGAAAAAAACTCTGTTTTACATAGCACTGCACAGTGCGTGTGTTATATGTGTATTATATTATATTAGAGATGGATATACAGGGTGGATAACAGGTATTGCAGAGAGAGAGAAAGAGGGGGTAGTTCATAAATATAGCCGCGGGCCGCAAAGATAATAATAATAACAAAGAATCAGAGAATTTAATATAGAATATAGTATAGGTATGCGTGTCATATCGTAAACAGTAGTAGGTGAAATTCAGAGTAAAAGCGCATCAGATAACTGCAGCAGCAAAATATACAGAGACGAGACGAGAGAGAAGAATGAAAGTATCATAAGAGTAGATGCGCGTGCTTTATCGTTTTTTCGTATGTCATTATTAATCATATATATATATAAGTAGTATATGAGAGTCGAGTCTTGCATATAATAATTCGAGTATTGAGCTGCATTGTGGGCTTCGATCACGCCTGCTTCGGGTGAGGAGCTGGCGCAGCTGGTTCCGTGCGGAAGCACGAGAGCAGAAAGCCCGTGTACATGGCGAACAGTATCGCCACGGCTATCAGCATGTACATGTAGATGTTGAGCTCAGGCTGCCGGAAGCGATTCTTGCGCAGCCACTCGAGCACGTCCTCTTCTTTCCTCAGGTCGCCTGTGTGCGTGTCAAGTTTGATGTGAAATCGATTTTTTTTTATACCGGTATCTATAATAAAGTCACAGTATTGTATACCTCTGTATATACTGGGGAACCGCTTTCGGAAGTACACTATCGCGGGCAGCTTGGTGACGCCCCACTTTCTCGCGTATCGAGGATCTGCCATCTTGACGAACGTGATGTCAAGGTTGTCGGTCTCGCTGTCGATGTTCTCCAGCTTCTCGTTCACCTCTTCGCTCTCCCTCGTTCCGTGCTCGTCTGCTCGGCAATATTTCGTCGTTACCACTTTCATTTTTCTACATATACGACGTGTGTATGTACTTACAGAAGAACACGGCCAAGAACTCGTTCTCGTCGAGCAGTTTGTCGAGCATCTTCTTGTTGACCTCCTCGATTTCGTTCTTGATCTCGAAGACGTCTTGGGACGTGAGCCACTGGAGGATCTTGTCCTCTTGGGTCAGGTCTCCGTCGTAGATCAGAGCCGTCTTTTTGCGGAAGTAAACGAGTGACGGTACGTTGAGGATGTTGTACTTCTCGGCTGCCTCTGGAGCTGATACCTTGACGAAATCGATTCCGAAGAGATCGGCTTCGCCGTCGATTTTCTCCAGGGCTTCCATGATCTCCTCGCATTCTGGACAATCTTCGTCGTCTGCAAATCGACCTCGTTAACATTTTCTTTGTTCGTTCAATACTTCAGTACCTATGTGATAATCATTTATATATACGCACAGAAGAAAACTGCGAGAAAGGGTGACTCCTCGAGAAGCCTTTCCAGCATTCTTCCGTTCACCGATTCGATCTCGTCGGCGAGCTCGCGATTGTCGTCGTCTATCAGCCACTCGAGTACGGATTCCTCGTTTTGTAGATCGCCTAAATTTAAGGAAAAATAAAGGAATAATCAACTATACAGCTATGTACTCGCATATAAGCGTATATCTTACCTTCGAATAGCAGTGGATTGCCGTTCCTAAAGTAAACAAGAGCTGGAAAGGTTTTGATGGAGTATCGTTTGGCCAGTTGGGGATCTTGTATTTTGACCAAGTGGATTCCGAAGACGTCGCACTCGTCGTCGACCTTTTCCAATCCCTCGAGAATCTCGTCGCAGATGAAGCAATTCTGCTTGTCTGTTTTGATTTTCACGTGAAATTATCAATCAAAGTCTAGAGTATCGAGTGTATAACGAACTTGTAGCTTTTCTTACAGAAATAGACGGCCAGATACTGCGTGTCTTCGACAAAGGACTCGAGCATGGTACGAGTTATCAACTCGATGCGATCCTCCGTCTTCTGTGTTATCAGCCACTGAAGCACCTCTTCTTCCTCCGCGAGATTGCCTTCGAAGACGTTCGGTATTTGATTCTCGTAGTACACCAGGACCGGGAAATCCGTGACTCCGTAATCTTCCGCAACTTTGAAGTCCTTGAAAATAAGAAACAATGAGTTATTGCGGATTATTATTTATCTGCTGATGGAGAACGACCGCCACCAGACTTACTTCGGTCTTGACAAAAGTGATTCCATGTCTGTCGCAGTCGTCGTCGATGTTTTCTAACTCCTCGAGAATACCAGCGCAATGCTCGCAATCATCACTATCTGCGAAAAAACTTGAGAATCAAAAGCCAAGCCCTCGCTCGCACATCTCTGCATACACCGATTATTTCGTCCTATAATACGTGCATCAGGCCGTTCGCACTATTTCGCGCCGTTATTTACGTGTAATTATATAGTTTTTGTTAGTAAAAAAAGCACACCAGGTAAATTATATACACGAGCTGCGCGCAGAATCAAAGAATAATAAGGCAAATGAAAGAAAGCAAAGCGCATTTCATCGTGAGGTTGATAACAATCGTATACATAAATAAAATAAGAAAAATAAAAATGGAAATTGGTTTTCGGGGGTGATGTTTGTACCAGCAGGCGCCTCTTCTTCGTGTCCCTCTCCTTCGGCGAGCTTCTGTTCCTTATGGCGTCTCTGCTTGCGATACGCTTTAGATTGGCATATGTCGCAGAACGTTTTGTTCCCTACGGCATTAGCAGAGAAAAATAGTACAACCCAGACGTTCTCATATTAAATAAGTGTGTGTGTTTTTGATGATTCTCGAGCCTGCTGATAAATGAGTATTTTGCGTAAGTCGCTTAGCACTTTTGTTAAGAAATTATTATGCTAACAAAATTGCCGGCGTAAAATAATAAGCAGTAGTATTATTGCTTGACATATAGAACATATATAATGTAATTCGATACATCGCTCTCGCCGGAGCTATATATAAGAAAAAGCGCGAGCGCTAAAAATAAGAGTATATACAGATACTGCAGCTCAGATATATTAATAGTTATTATTATTATTATTGCTGTTGATTAATCATAGAGAGATAGAGAGAAGATTAAAAAACAGTATTATGCGAAGTAAATTGTGAGCGTGAAGAATAGAATAGAATATTATTTGCAGCAGGCTAGAGATACATTCCTGCTTGGCAGTTTGCAGCAGCCCAAGGTCTCTCAGACTTACAAAAGTACACGGCTAGGGATTCGGATTCACGGATCATATTGAGCAGGTCCTCTCCGTCTTTAGCCTCGATCACCTCACCGGACGGATCCTTTTGCGTCATCAGCCATTGGAGGATCTGCTGCTCGTCGTACAGATCACCTGTGCGTGTATTATATACACAATCGGATCAGTAGTGAATTTCAATGAATCCATTGCATCATCATCAAGTATCAGTGCGTACCTGCGTAGATGACCGGTTCCTTCGAGCCGAGCTTGAAGAAGAGGATACCGGGCAGCGCAAAGACACCGTACTCTTTGGCCAGCTGTTTGTCGTCGATCTTGATAAAGTTGATCCCGGCGCCATCGGCCTCGTCGTCGATGTGCTCGATCTCGCTCAAAACGCGGCTGCACTGCTTGCAGTCGTTGCTGTCTGAAGACCGGCGTGTTAACCGATTTACACAACGCTACCTTCGTCGGTCGTGATTTTGTACACTGTGTATACTCACAGAAAAAGACCGCGACGTAGTCCGAGTTCTGTCGGATCTTCTGGAACATCTTGCGGTTGACCCTCTCGATGTGGTCGTTGAGTTCCATGTTCTCGGGGTTGGTCAGCCAGTCCAGGATCTCCTCCTCGTCGTCGATGTCGCCGTCGTAGTTGATGTACTTACCTTTGCGGAAGTAAGTGATACCAGGTGGATTACGGAAGCCGTATTTCTTCGCCATCAAACGGTCGCTCATCTTCACGATCTTTATGCCGTACTCGACGGCCTCGTCGTCGATCAGCTCGATGTGACGCAGGATACGAGGACTTTCCGGGTCCTCCTCCTTGTCTGCGATATTCGTTCGGTCAACAAGAAGCAATGAGATCCCCTGATCCGTTGCATTCACACTTTTCATTCAGTCGTAACAAAAAAAAAAAAATAATTCATGCATTCGGACTCGCACTTCGGAGAGAAAGAAATTTGTGGAAAGACTTATCTTTCTGCTGGTATATGATAGTGGGACAGAGAATGACCGAATTATTAGAAAATGCGTGAGTGTGCGTGTGTGTGAATGTGTGTCCTTACAAAAAACGACGGCGAGAAATTCCTTCGTTTCGATGTACTTGGTGAGGGTATCTCGGTCGATCTCTTCGATACTCGCGTCATTTTTCTGCCTCACCATCCAGTCCAAGACTTCGGCTTCGTCGAGAAGATTACCTGAGATTAAGAAGATACCACGCATTATTTCTTTTTGCTCTCTCATCTCTTTTAGCGCAACACTTATTAGCTCTTATTTATAATCCATATAGACTGCGACGGACTTTTTCTTTTCGTATTATAGAAGGCGACTTTGTTCTGAAATGGCTTTTCGACGTGTATAGTATTTCATGCTGAAAATAATGATGGACTCTTATTTGATCACAGATTATCTTCTCCACGATGCGTAATCGTTCGGGTTTTTGGTTCGTTGTATATATATATATATATTATGTAAATAAATCCAGAGACATGTGTTTTGTACTAGGAAAGTTGTTTCTTTATTGCCGTTATTATCGAACTTCAAGTTTACATTATAATAATAATAATAAGAATAATAATATTCCAGTCGACGTGTTTTACGTTAAAATATATAAAGGATACACGAGTATATTTGGCACTTCGTTTCTAAATAAATAAATAAATAAATAAATAAATATATATATTCTCATCAATAACCATGTCTCTTTGTGATGTGTGTTTCAAATACGCATATATAATATATTTCGCTTATGTTTTTTTGTTTTTACTTAAATGGATATTCTCACTCTATCACGAAACACACACAATGGTCATCGTTAAAATGCTTATAGATTATTCGTACAATTCATATAATATATAGTATTATACAACAATGACGTGTACAAAGTTTACGTAGTCGGTTCGATTCCCGGCAATTAAAGGCAACGCAGTTTGCAAAATCGTCTCCATTCATCCGCTCACTGTATCTATGTGTGTAGGTATATTTATAGCAATAACAGTTTTTTTTCTTCATCGTTTTGGTTCAACAACAATAAAATATATAGATATACGTACATAACATATCATGTAAAATATATAAACATCGTATATCGCCGAGTCTCGGTGAACAATAAATTACATGAGACACCGGCTTGACAAAGTGACAACGAGAGTAATGAATTGATCGATTTCTTCCTGTTCGTAACTTTTGATTTTTTTGTTTTTTTTTTAGAAAAAGCGTTAATCGTGTACAGTGTAGTATTGTGAAAGATAAATATTCAACGCAAAAAGAAAGCAATAAGAAGTTTTGTGGAAAAAAACGAAAATTAGTGTAAGTTATATATCAATCAATTCCGTGCGGCGGCAATTATAGAAAAGAGCCGCGCGAAATCGCAGCGAATGTGATGTGCAATAATGAAAACTAGTCGATTGTTAAGTTAAAATATTATTAATCATGAGAGTCGCGTGTGTGTAAGGAGAGAAAGAAAAAAATAAAAAATGCATCATGACGAGATATGAATGTTGTAGAAATAGAAAAAAAAAAGAAACGAAAAGATGTGGCTACAACACATAAGTTGAAAATATAAGTCGATTGAACAAAATGTAACAACGCGCGCGTGTACATTATAGTATAGGTGTCGAAGAGAAAAAAAAACACAACGTAGGTATAATTACAAGTAAAAACGTTGTATACAAAATAAAATGACAATCTCACTCTTGCGGTAAAATTATTATATCCGTTAGTCGAAGAGGCTTTACATATATATAGATAGACATACGTGTGTGTGTATTATATAAATAAAAGTTGGCTCTGCGTACGAGTGAATTGTTGGTTCTTGATCGTGAGAGTCGATGGTGGTGGTGGTGGTGGTGGTGGTGGTGGTACCGAACGCAGTCAAAAGAGAGGACAATTAACGCGAGTTTATAAGTATGGGACGAAAAGTATATTAGGTATTACAAGGACGGCGGAAGGTATTATATATTATAGGGAGAGATGAAAATAAGCGTTGTCTCAGTCAGTTTTCCATAGAACGACGACGTGTGATAGGTGTACATATATAGAGATATACGAGGTCGTCGACAGCATTGGGTAGTCATTGCGGATTTAAGACTGCGCTCGCTCTCTAGCTTCGGCTCTTATATCTTCATGAAGTTGGGTAGGCCGGCAACCACTGGAAAAGCCGAGATAGAGAGAGAATACATCGTGTCGATGTTCCTGAGATATACTCGCGTCTTTAAGTATTATGTTTTGAAAGCTAGCAGCGAAGCGCGCGGACATATATTATGTATAATAATAATATATATATATTTATGAGGACACTAATACACCACATACCACATCAGCGACGCATACATATCAGACTCACACACGGACTCACACTCCTTTCGCTCTCGTATAGTGTACTTAGACTTATAGCCGCGCATGTATCATACAAATCTGCTTATACAAAAAGGCTTGTATAATATATAATGTATATATAAGAAGATTGCTTGCTTTTTCTTTGTCTGCGCTGTAGAGATAGAGCTATAGAGAGAGATATGTATATAACATTTGTGCTTAGTCGTGATAGTTACCGCTTCCAAAAAATCCCTTAGACTTCTTGGCCTTGGCTTGGTCTTTTTTCGCTTTCTCCTCCAGCTTCGTCGTTACCGACGCCGATTGGAGGGTCTTACGGCTGTCCTTGGCCGAGAGCTTGTTTATTGGCTTAAGGGACGGCGGTGTTGAGCTCGTGCTGGTTGGCGTGATTTTCGGCCTCTTGCTAGTAGTGCTGCTGCTGCTACTGCTGCTTCTGCTGCTGCTGCTGCTGCTGCTGGTCTTGTGCTGAAGCTTGGGTTTGCCTGCCACGGGACTGACCTTGGCCACTTTCGTGCTGCGCGTCACCTTCGACGGACAGCACTGGTACGGCTCATACGAGGGAATCGTGGGTTTCGCGCTTTTAGCTCCCATCCCGATGTAGAAACAGCCGTCGCCTGCAGTAAGCAAATATACGAAAGTCAGACACAGCAGATGACCATTATGACAGTTAACGAGTCAAACAGAGGCAGAGTCAGTGAGAGAAAGAGAGATGCGGGCAAAGAGAGAGAGTAAAGAGCTTGTTCTATCGTTAATATGGCGCTTTGTCGAAAAAAAGAAAAACAAATCATTCTTTTGCTCGTATTAACGATGGAACGAGCGGATTATAATCAGTATAGATCAAAGGAGAGTGGGAAAATCTGTTAGTGTCACGAAAAAAAATCTTGCAAAGACGTTTCACTTTCGATTCTCAAAACGCGCGAGAGAGAGCAGCAAAAAGCTTAGTATAACAACGTGCAATTTTTTTTTTTTTTTACCGAGACCGCTTCAACGACCAGTAAAGCTTTCGTATTTGCTTCCAGCAAGTCGATGAATCTTTCTTTAGAGCGTGTTAAGCTTGTAATTGTCATGCTTTCAACTCGTCAGAGAAAATGCTTGATTTTTTAGGTCTTTGCGTTGTTAATTTGAAAAAGAGACATTGTAAAGTAGTAGAGATAATTTTGTTTGTCTTTTTTTTTGTTCATATAATTTTGATCGTTTCTTTTTTCTGATTTTCATTGACAGATTTTTTTTCAGAAAAACAAAAATAAGAAAAGTATGTACAATTTTGAATACAACAAAAAAGTAATACGGTATGTAATGGGTGTTCGAATTTTAGTATAACTTTGCCGGATTGTATGATGGACGTGTCATGATTAAATACTATGGATGATCAATCGCGAAGCTAACTACAGGCGACAGGCTGCAACTACGATATTTACAAATTATTATTACATAGCCAATGTGAATAATCCATCGGCTAGCTCGAAGAAAATACGCTTATTAACGATATTTCGTCAGGGCCAACTTTATATAACAATAATGTATAATTAAAGCCTCATCACAACAACATCGTCTGAGGCGATTCTCATAAATATATACATATACATATTCTTTACATGCAAATTCGACAGTTAGTCATCAATTACTAATTTACTTCGGTTAGACAAACTAGCAGCTATTGTAGTTCTATACCAACATAACAAAGGAACAACGTGATAATCGTGATTATATATATCATAAAACGTCAAAAGATAATTAGACATTCTAGAAACATGACTTTTTTTTCTATAAAGGTTGAGGGAAAGAAAACAAATTCCTGTGCACAAAACGCCCGTCGTCGTGGTCCTAATACTGAGATCATCCCCGACGAACTAACGCTAATGCACATCTTCAAACGCTTTTTTTGTATGTAAAAAAGTAAAATAGGTTTGCACGCATTCCGCCTGGCAAGCCTAAATTTCATTCGATCTCGCCGTTACATCTGCATAATAGACTTGTTTCTAATGACTAATTTGCTGAACAACCGAACCATCGATGTTCAGCCATAGCTCTCACTGTTTTGTTTTAGTATAATACAAATTCAGATGTAGGAATAAAAAATTTTCGCGATTTACTCCAAACAACTCAAACGTCTATCACACTTCGGTCTCACGTGATCCTTATCTTGCCTGTCGAAAGCGTTCGCCCGCTTTACCTTTGCCTACGAAATGTTTTACGGCTCTACTACTAGATGAATCATCTTCTTCGTCGTCATCGTCATCGTCGTCCTCATCATCATCATCATCATCATCATCTTCGTCATCATCATCGTCATCCTCATCGTCATCATCGTCGTCGTCATCATCCTTATTTTTTCTTTTACTTTTTTTATCTTCCACAGAATCATCTTGAATCCTCTTCTTAATAATACGCTTATCAAAAGTCTGTTTACTTTTTGGAACTGTACGTTTAATTTTTGGAATTGTACGGGATTTACGAGTACGAGAACGATCATTATCATCATCATCATCATCATCATCATCACCATCATCATCATCATCATCATCATCATCATTATCATTACCTGCGTATGAACAGCACGAACGTTCAGATCAGATTAAACCGCAGTGTAAAATACTTAGATGCCTAGATTCGTTTTTGCTCTAATTCATTAAATCGTGTGATACATATACATTTTAATACGCTCCTAATATATATAGTACGGTTGTTTGGTGTATTTGAACGCTTTGATTTCTCTAAATACGAGATTTGTTCTGCGCTGTTTTAGACGTATGATTTCAAATATCAATTTTTCTGGGTAGTAAAATCATTTGGCTAAGTTTGTTTCCTGAACTTTATACGGATAATCAGTCGCAAAAATTAAATTAAATTTAAAAGAAGAAAGTGAGAACAGAAAGAGATGCGGGAGAAAAAAGTAAAAAAAAGGAAAAGAAAGAATCAACAAAAACAATAAAAGACGTAAGGATCAGGCACTTCCGAAGATTTAAAAAGTTAAGCTTTGGTTAACTTAAGCAAAGCTGCATCACTTTAAGAAGGTATAAAATATAAATTTAATTTTTGAAAAAAATGTATGAGATCAAGAGGCACTAGCTCGCTTTTATTAGCGACGCGATTCATAATAAAATACAAAGACAGTAATAATAACAATGTATAATAATAATAATATAAGTAGAAAAAATAAATGCTTAGTAGCAAAAGAATTGAGAGAAACTGACCGCAGTGACTGCGTGAAAATGCGGTTTCTCCTGGTAAGCAGCTTTTCTTGCGCAACAAAGCATTTGTGCTAAAACCTTTGATCATAAAATAACGCTTAATATGTATTATTAGAATAATTAAAAAATAAAAAAAGTTTTAGTGCGTAAAAATTGTAGTAATCCGCGATCACGGTGAGCGCGGTGGTGGCAACGTGATCGGCGTTATCACGATTGCTCGTGTTTCGTAATTATAATCCGGTGGTATCGCCACGATCGAGATTAGAGTCACAACGAACAGTACACCAGTGATAATAATCATCATTCTACAAATCTCCTTACTTTTTTGTTCGATTAGCCATTCCAGAACTTCGTCTTCCTTCTTAAGATTACCTACAAAAGTTACACACAGCAAAATCAGGATGAAGCTTATCGGTTTGCATTTCAATTCGCTTCCTTTTTTCCAAAATCCCATCACTTAATATACATATAATATACTTTTGTACGTATACCCATGCTGATATTATTATACCATCCCCTGAGCATCTCGAATATATTCGATTATTAGAGATGAAAGACTCACGAGAATGATTGTGACGTAAATTCAAAATTTTTCGTGTGGACGTAATGTTAAGTTTAATACTCGGAATAATGGCAATATACGTCTGACGAAAAAATTTGAGTTCATATCGAGAAAAAAACATGGGAAAGGGCATCGTTTGATGCTTGGTTGAAAGTCGCGAGAGGGTCGTGCGCTGGTATTAAAAGTATAAAATTTTGTGCGAGTAGAAAGTTTGAGACTTACCGTCGTACATGATGGGCACACCAGTTTCGTAGTAAACCAGCGCTGGGAAGGAGAAGATTCCGATCTCAGCAGCAAGCTTTGCATCCTTTGACTTGACAAACTGAATTCCATGTTTGTCAGTGTCATCGTCGATGGTTTCAAGTTCTTCCAGGATTTCCTTGCATGATTCACATTCATCGTCGTCTGAAAGTATAAGATGATCAATCGATGAAATTTGAAGTCACACACGTAAGAAAGTTTAGATAGCTTGTAGCAATAACAATCGTTCTTACAGAAGAATACAGCTAGATGTTCAACGTCATTGATGAGGACCTGTAGAGTTTTCCTGTCAACGCTTTCGATGACGTCCGGTGTCGATGTGCGCAGGTCAAGAACCCAATCAAGAATTTGCTCTTCGTGCATCATATCGCCTGTGTAAACTTGACGGAACTTGTGTCTGTAGAAGGCCAAAGCTGGCAAACTTGGCAGATCGTATTCTTTTTCAATTCCCTCGTCTGAGATTTTCACGAAGTCGATGTCTTTTTCTTCGCACTCTTCGTCAATGTTCTCTAGCTCTTGCAGAATCTTCTGACTCTTCTTGTCTCCTTCTTTGTCTTCAAATGTAAAGATATTACGTTAACAAGCGAACCAGGACACATGAGTTATCGATCAAGAATTATGTGTAATATACTTACAGAAGAAGACTACGACGTAGTCGTTCTCATCGAGAATATTCTCCAACATTCTGGCGTTGACTTCCTCGATTTTACCAGGAATCTCGAGAGTGTTTTCATCGGTAAGCCAGGAGAGCACTTCATCTTCATCCTCGATATCGCCCTTGTAAATGAGTGGCTCTTTGTTACGGAAGAAAGCCAAAGTTGGCAGATTTTTGATTCCGTGTTTCTTGGCTATGCCAGTGTCTTCGGTTGTAACGAAGACAATGCCTGTCTCATCAAGTTCATCGTCGATGTTTTCCAATTCCTTGAGCACTGTTTCGCACTCATCGCCATCTTCGCAGTTTCCGCCTAAAATAATTAGAAATATTACGGTTTTGCAACTTGATTCTGAAACAATTTCTGAATATTGCGGACTTACTGAAGTAGACAACGACGTATTCGTGCTCGTCGATGAGGTCCTTGAGAATTTCATCGGTGACTTCCTCGATAGTTGCGGTGTTCTTTTGTTCGAGGAGCCACTTGAGAACCTCGTCTTCGTTCAGAAGATCCCCTTCGTAAAGTGCTGGAATTTTGTCTTCGAAATAGACGAGAGTTGGAAGATGATCTATTCCGTACTCCTTTGCTTCGGCATCGTTGTCTATACGGATGATTACAATACCCTCTTTTTCCAGTTCGTCATCGATGTTCTCCAATTCATTCAGTATTCGAATATCCTGTTTGTCGTCTTTGTCGTCTGTGATAATGGAAAAATTTTGATCAATTCCAGATGTAACTTTGCGCGATTGAAATCAGTCGTTTCCAGTGCAGTACTTACAGAACAGAACTGCGAGATACGGGGTTGTCTCGATGAGTTTTTCCATCATTTCGTCGGTGACTTCGGGAATCTCACTGTGTTTCTTCTGGTGCAGAAGCCAGCCCAGCAGTTGATCTTCGTTCATCAGGTCTCCTGAAAAGGCAATTCAATGTTGAATATAAAATTTCTAAAATAATCTCGTTGAAAATGCTTACCATCGTAAATATGGGGTATCTTCCTTTCGAACAACACTAGAGTCGGCAGTTCGTCAATGCCGTATTCCTTAGCTTCTTCAGCGTCGTCGATCTTGACGAAGGCAATATTGTGCTCATCACAGTCATCATCAATGTTTTCGAGTTCTGCCAAAATTTTAGCGCTCTTCTTTTGGTCTTTGTCATCTGAAAATAGAACAGGGCATGTCATGAAGTTATTTTCAATCGGAGAGATCGGGTCTCGTGTCTGAGAAAATCGTTACTCAATGATCAGATGGTACCGACAGAATAAGACAGCGACGTGCGGCATTTTGTCGATGACCATGTCCAGCATCTCATCGGTGATGTCCTCAATGTGGTCGCTCTTCTGCTGGCTGTCCAGCCACTTTAGTACTTTTTCTTCGTCCTCTAGATTTCCCTCGAATAGCGTTGGGATACCCTTTTCAAAGTACAGTAAGCTCGGTATTTTTTCGATTCCATACTCCTTGGCTTCCTCGGCGTTGTCGATTTTAACGAAAACCACTCCCAACTGATCGCATTCGTCGTCGATGTTTTCAAGCTCGTTGAGCACCCGTTGAGATTTTCGGTCATTGTTGTCATCTGAAAGCAAAATCGTTATTATTTTTATCCTGGATAAAATATTAAGCTTAACAAATATAAATAGCTTACAGAACAGAACAGCTAGAGTTTTTCCTTCCTTCACAAGACGATCCAGCATCTCATCGGTAACGTCTTCGATCTCGTCCTTCTCCAGTTGCGAAAGCAGCCACTCCAGAATTTCATCCTCGTTCTGAAGATCGCCGTCGTAAACGTTTGGCAGCTGCTTTTCGAAGTAGACGATTGCTGGAATGGAGTCAATGCCGAACTCTTTGGCGGCTTTCACGTCATCAATCTTAACGAATTGAATGCCATGCTTGTCGCAGTCGTCGTCTATCTTCTCCAGTTCCGTGAGCACCTGCATCGAATCCTCATCTCCGTGATCGTCTGATGGTTGAATCAGAGAAAAGAACGTCATTGTAGACAATTAGAGAACGAATCGTCAGCGTTATGGTGATGATGATGATGATGATGATGATCAGAAGAGACAGTGAGATGAGCAGGATAATGCAGTGGGAATAGATAATAGTATAGAAAAGGGTATAGAGCGATTATAATGTCGGCATGAGATAGGTGATAAAAAACCTTGAATACGAACAGAAGAGAACAACCAGATTGTCAATGTTGCCGATAAGGGTAGTGAGCGTCTTGGCTGTGACGTCCTCGATTACGTCCTCCTCGTCTCCTGTGCTTTTGTTCGCTATCAGCCACTCGAGTACGTCTTCTTCTCTGCTCAATTCATCTGTAACGAAAGCAAGCGTCGGGTTATACGTAAGTCGCAGAGTACAAGTAAATGGTAAGAGTAGCGTAAACTCACGCTCGTAAACAATCGGGATCTGATGTCTGTAGTAGACCAGAACGGGAAGCGGTCCGAGATTGTACTCCTCGGCGAGTCGTTCGTCTGCAATCTTGACGAATCCGATGCCCAGCTGATCGGCCTCGTCGTCGATGTTCTCCAGCTCCTGGAGGGCCCTCGCGCACTTTTTACAATCTGGCTTGTCTATCCCATTATAAACAAGAAATCAACACGTTACTCTCATCCGTTATCCACCCCCGTACATTGTCGTAATGGATATAGAGATTATGCTACTTTTGGAAGAAAAAATTAAGGAATCAGCAGCAAGCCTTATTATTTAAATTCGTATATTTCATTTAACTCGTTTGCTCGCTGCAGATTCCGATATGGTTCATTAATTCTACGAGTATAAGAAAAAAAGTCAAAACAGTCCATCTACAGTAAGCAGTTGTGCGACTCGATCAACTGTGGTATACATATCAGTTCCTAAATAATAATTATAATATATAGGTATATGTAAAGAAATCTTTGTTCAGCGTCGGCATTAGGATGAGCAGATAAATGCGTGGATATCATTAAGACTACGGTGCTATTAATAATATTATTATTATTAGACATATATACTGCATATTATTGCGTTGTTAATGCATAATTCTGGGATATATGTGCGGCTGCAAAGCTGTGCACTTGCAGTCCCTTTCTCTCTTCCCATCAGCTGTCAAGTTTATGATGAATATATTACAAAGAGATAGAGAGAGAGAGAGAAAGATACGTAATGTGCGTGTGATGCGTATAGAATGTGTGTATTGTGTATAACGCTTCTACCAAACGTTAATAATGCTATATGCTATATACTTACTAAAGTCGGCGCCAGCACATCTGTCCGCTTCAGGACCTAACACCCGCATTGGCGCACACAAAAAAACAGTTCACATGTGTGTATTATTTACAAGTCATTCGTGTCAGTTATTGTGATAATATTTACAAGAGTAGAGAGTATGTACAGTACATATATATAATTTATTGCGTATTAGTCTTTGCCCCCAGCTGTTCTTCCTTTTTCTTAGTTTTTGCATATTATATAATAACATATAAAAAAGTAGGAAGACGCGCGAGGGTAAAGGATTGCTGTGACAATAAACATATAGATATAGATATATTTTCGATTTCTGTAATATTGCCGAAACGTTATCATGCAACAGTAGAGTAGGTTTATACAGACGTTAAAGGCTTATATATACACCATTGTTTATTATTATTATTTACGCGCTTGTATATAAGTGTGCGACTGAAGCTGCATTGTTTTTAAGAGTAAAAATAAGTACAACATATAATAGAGACAAAAAGAGAGTAATATACAATTAAGATTAGAGTGTGAGTGTGTTGCATTCTTCCAGAATTCATGTCTATGTACAGTAGAGCTTACAATAAGATAGAAAAAAAAAAGATAGAAAGAGAGGACTGAGTGTGTCTGTAAATAAATAATATAGAGCACAGGAAAGTCCATCATTGATGAAGAAGGGAATAAGAGTGTAAAACTTACAGAAGAGAACGGCAACAAAGTCGGCGTCTTCGACGATCTTGTTGAGAATCTTGGCGTTGACTTCCTCGATCCTATCAGGCAAATCCATCGCCTCCAGACTCGTAAGGAACTCGAGCACGTTTTCTTCGTCCATCAGGTCACCTGAAACAACAACAGCAGAGTATACACACATTGTATACATGTTATTTTCCTTGAGAAAATCTCTCGACAAGGCCAATGGTGTGAGGGTATAAGAGAGAGAAAAAAAAGCTCAGCTTTCGGCGGACCTCCAAGAAAAGTCTGGCCGACTGCCGCGGCATATGTCCATATAGTAAATTATACACTCACCCTCATAGATGATCGGTTCCTTCTCGCGGAAGTAGGTGAGCGCGGGAAAGGTCTTGATGCCATATTGCTTGGCCAGACGCTTGTCGTTGATCTTGACAAAGTCCACGCCGAACGTGTCCGTGTCATCGTCGATCTTTTCAAGCTCGGCGAGCACCTTGTCGCATGTCGTGCAGCTCCTCGCATCTGGAAACGATATAAAAATTTGTACAAAGTTTTCTATACATCGATGCCACGTGCGACGCGTTTCTCGCCTCTCTCTCTTGTCGGGAGTAGTAGTAGCCAAATATACCGGCGAATCTCGGATGCTCTCAAATATAGTCTTTAACGCTCTCGTCCTCACGGTGGTCGTCGTCGTCGGTAACGTCTTACGTAACGAGAGAGAAACGGACCAAGAAAAATAACGCACCCTCACACACACACACGCGCCTATTGTCGTCGTCGTCTCAGCTATATACTACTGGTATTCTTCGCTTTTCATTCCGGGCGTATATAAAAATATACCGTACCGCTCTCTCTGTCTCTCTCTTTCGTCTACAGTATTTTTATTTCCGAATCGAACTCCGCTGACCTTTTCGCGCGAATCGCGCGCGTTCGTCATGGTCAATTTTATAAATACAGATATATATACATAATATCGCCTCTCAATATTTATAGATATTACCGGGGAAACGATCGCCACGCGCTATTCTCCGTTTCTTTTTCGTCGATCCTCGATTTCGACACAGAAGAATATTTTCTTCCAATATGCAGAACATAAGGGAGAGACATTGTTTGAAAGGTACACTTGTATTACTCGAGCGAGCTGTACAGCCGCTTATAACCAATGCGTCATTGAAATTCTTGGCAGTGCATATTGTATGCGCGTGTGCTCCCTGCTGCAGCAGCGGCAGCAGCATCGTAACAATCTATCAATTAAAATATTATTCTCTCTAGACTGTGTCAATAATTCTGTCGAAAACGTCACGCACAGAGAGCGGCTATTCGGATCGAGAGCGCATTATTTCTCATTTAAAAATACTTCGCGCGAGCTTTGCTCCTGGCCAAAAATTGTTCGCAGCCGAGAGAGAGAGAAAAAAAAGCGCGCGTTTCTATTGAGAAATCGGCTGGGGAAAGAGCTAGCAGACGCGCGGCTACACAGCCACCCACGCGCGTTGGCCCAAATCTGCTGCTGCGGCTGCGTTGCGTTAACGGCCGTGACGCCAAACAATGCGAGCTCGAAAAAGTCTCTCTGCATCTCTCTTTTTTTCCTCTTCTCAATATCGGTGGAGAAGAGGACGAGAGAAAGATCGGTTATCGTAAAAATCGCTGTATAGAGAAGCTCGTGCTGGTGTCGAAGGAAAATGGTATATAAGAGGCTGGAAATAGCTGTCTCTGACGGAAGAGAGCTTGCGCGCAGAGAGGCCGCTAGAGCAGCGGCGCACATAATACTGTTTCGGGATCGAGGCCGATAATTTCCCGGAGAAAACGACGGAGGGAGAGAAGAGATATTCTTCGTTGCGCGGGTGCTGCTGCTGCTAGTAGTTGGGACACACACGTCCACGTCTACTGCACGCAGTATATATTGGCAGCAAAGAGCTCGGCCACGGTCATTGATATTGTTCCTCTCTCTTCTCTCTCGTGTCCCTTAAAAGCTTCCCTCTGTCTCTCGCGCTCTGTCGTCTACTATCATTAGAACCGAGCTGAAGCTGCGGGCGGTAGGTTTCGATCGGCGGTAAATCGTCAGCGTTGCGTCAGCATAAATCAAGCGGCGATTTATCACTCACCAGCCTCGTCCTTGTCATCGTCAACAACAACACACTCTGCGGACACAGGGGGGCAGGAAAACAAAATCCGATCGGTTGCAGTGTATAATAATGTCTAAGATCTGCTATATACTGTATAGTATGCACGAGTGAGATGAATTTCGAACGGCTCTACTATTTTTAGCGCGGTTGCGGCGCGCGACACACACACACGCACACAGACACGGCACCGGCGGCGGACGTGCGTCGTCGTCGTCGTCGAGTCGGTGGCGCCCGTCGATGTATAGAAACGATTTCGGCAGAGCGAAAAAGCTCGCAGCAAGAAAGAGTAGTAAATGCAGTAGTCGCTAGTGCAACTTGAGAAGCGCTTGATTCACGTGCTCAGCTCCCCCTAATAGGAGCTCTCTCTCTCTTGCACAGAGCTAATGTTCTCGGATTACCTCGGGAGCTTTTTCGGCGCTACGCAACAGCGACCAAAGAGAGGAGAGAGAGAGAGAGAGCGCGCGCGCGCGAGCGAGAAATAGACACGCAGATAAAGCAAAGAATAACGAGCGAGAGAGCTTACACCAGTAGACGGCGACAAAGTCCTTCTCCTTGAGGAGCCTCTCGAGCTGCTTGCTCGTGACCTCCTCTATGACGGGGTCCTCCTTGGCCTTGCCATGGCCAGCAGCAGCACCACCACTGCCACCACCAGCACCACCAGAAGCTTCTTTGCCGTGATGCTGATGCTGTTGCTGGGACGAGGGCTGATCCTTGGAGGGTGCGCGGAGAGCGGCGGACGCGGGTGAGGCACCGAACCACGTCAGAAGCAGGAGCAGCAGCAACAGGAGGAAGCAGCACCGTCTGTGTAGATGCTGGTGCTGCTGCCCCCTCGAAGCGTCGTTCGTCGTCGACATCGCCGCACTGACTGCTCTCGAAAGCTCTCTAGCTCCTCGCCGCAAGCTCGCTCAATCGCGCGCAGAGCGCAGCGCCGAAAGCTATTTTTGCATTTCCTCTGCTCCAACCGCTCCTTTACACGCCTGTATTGTATACACGTATACCGCACACTCTGCTACCTTACTATATATCCGCTTTTTCTGTAGTCTCTCTCTCTCCTTCAATGCGTGCTGCAGTGCACCTGTGTGAGTAGCCGCAGTGCTACTCAGCTACAGTAGTTCGGTTGACAGCCGGACAAGCATCGGCGGGACGCGGGACTCCTCTGCCGATCGAGGATCGGTATATCTATATGGCTGGTTCTCTATGGGTACCTGATAATTTTATTCTTTATCGGCGATCTTTCATACGCATTAATCAAAGCGGATGTATTTCTCCAATTTTGGCAGCCCTGCACGCATTTTAAAAGCATCATTTTTTGAAAGCACGAAAATTAATAGTACGTATAGCTGTTTCAAAAACGATTGGCTGGAGTCAAACTCGACGTTTAAAAAAATTGTGCATTTTACGAGTTTTCAAAAAGTGGCTGTAAATATTAATTGGCTTGAAAATTGTTGGAAAGACGTATACGAATGCGACTAGGCAGAGCAGAAGAAAAGAGGAAAGGAGCGTATGAGAACTGAAATATTGAGACTCAGAGAGAAATTTTTTGTTCACATGTTATTTAATTAATAGCTTTTCGACTTTTAAGATCATTTGGAATGTAGTCGTACATGGAGTCTACTTCCTCTTGAGTCGGTATAATGTTTTTCACCATCTTCACGTACTCATCCATAGGGCAATATTCCTCGTAATGTCCTAGTTTTAACGTACGGAAAGTGTCATTACCTCCTGGCCACGCAAGCATCTGTATAGCAACAATTATTAGGTTAAAAGATACTTATATAATGTCTGCAATAAGAAATAAAATTAATATGAATTTTTTCAGTGCTCACCCTCACATACAGCCTGTTTTGAGAATCTCTCAACTTCTCCAATATCACAGCACTGCCGAAGTCGGGATACCTAAATATCTCATCGACACCGTGTACCCTTGTGTAACTAGCGATGTTGAAGTCGTGACCGCTGTAGAGATAAATTTTTCTCGGATTCGTCATTTCCCCATTCACGTTCATATTTTCCAAGAACCTTTTCACCAAAGGACCAATCTGCCATTTGCGTAGTTCCGGGCTCGACGCCATCAGATCCAAATACAACACCACATTCTCTTTTAATCTTTCGTACAAATCGTCTGTGAACCAGTCTGGAAGTTTACCCTTCGACGCTTTCTGCGCAGATAATGACGAGTATTTCACTTATTCTTTAAAGCTGCGTATACGCGTCTATAATGAAGAATTACTCACGTGAGCTGATAAGACATTAAAAACTCCTCCGATTCCTACAAAACCACGTAGGTGCACTACGTCGATTCCTTTGCTGAGAAAAAAATCTCCAAATTCAGTCTTTGTTGTTTCATCTCCCTCTTTGTACTCGGATGTCTTCTGAAGAGTGAGAAAGAGGCTTTTGTATCTGTACATTTTTATCCAAAAATAAAAAGAAAATAAAATAAAATACGAAATGGCGGTGAACATCCGTATACGTAATCTTCTTTACAAAACTCACTTGTGCATATTGAAAGCCTTGAGCAGCACGTCAGCTTGTTGCGGAACATAATGCGTCGGAATAGGTTGCCACTTGAGTTTTTCGTTCCAGATCTGCTGGGATGCAGGTGGATACAGTCCTGCTAACACCAGCTGCAACGACATTTTCGTTCTGTCGTTGTCACTGCTGTATGCGTAGAGGTCGTCCGATTTGTATAGTGGACCCAAAAAGTCATTGTACCGATCGCGGAGGGCCCGGCCGAGATCGTAGACTTGCGTTTTACCGATCTGTACAAATATATTTTGAAGTAAATAATTTCTCATTGGAAATGTAGATTACATTTATATTTACATTCGTCAGATGTTCATAGCCGAAGGTCTCGCGAAGCGACGAATCGATGTACTGCGGTGCGAAAGTCTCCTCGTATTCGGAATTTGTTCTTGCTCCGTGCCTAAAAAGCTGAAGATGATTAATTATTACTATCTATTATGTAACGCGAAAAAAGTTCTCCAATATACACTTACCACTTGAACGAGCTCTAATTTCAAATCGCCTGTTAGTGACATGTTACACGCTAGAAGACAGAGTAAAAACAACATTTAGCAGTCAGTTTTAGTACTGATGCACTGCTCAACGCTTTCAATCGAGTACTAAAGTTCCATTATATTATTCAAATAAATGCGCCTGCATCGAAGCAGAGTTTGCAGATGTATTATAGAGCCGAGTCTATATTATGATATAACACGTCACAATAGCATATATCAATTAATAACATCTATAAATCCAGAGATTCAGGTGAGATTTTGACTAATCGCACGACCTAATAAATCTAACTATGCTATAGCAAAGTTTTATCCTTCAACGCGACTGATAAACGTGACAACTCAACAATAATCTTCTTCAAATAACAGTTTGCACTGCAAGTGCACCTCAGCTCAGTATATCTTCCTCGAGTGCAGCAATAACGGCTCAAGTTCACTACCGCAGTCATGCGGCTCGACTCTCTCTCTCTCTCTTGATAAATTTAAAAATTTCATATTTATACCGCCATTAAGGCAATCAATCAGATAGCTTTGAAGTGCCTCATTATTTAAGAAGATACACACATTCGACGTTAGAATGCCTTACTCGTTGATTGTATTGGCATCAGATAAACAATTATAGCCGATTATACGATTTTTTACTGCACAGGTAACATTTTTTTAGTAAGATTATAGCTGGCCAAAAAGGGAATCGAACGAAACTGTTTCTCCACTTTTTTATTCCAAATACGCACTTTTTATTACATTTCTGCCCCCTGGTGTGCAGCACTTTTTGCAGCTTGCGTAACACCAGCTATGCTAATGTCACTGATAAGTATTTTGGTTCATAGATAAGTCCGCGTGTTATGCGAATGATTATTAAGAAGTAATTAGCGGGCCTGACTCATTAGAGATATAAATAAATGTAAATTGATTGAAATGAGTCTTGTTTTTTTTTTCAAGTTTATTGCAATATACGACGTCGATGCTTACAGACTTAAAATTAAGTGAATCCGTTTTGCGTGTTCTGTAGTATTCCAGCACGCATTTCTCGTTTCTAGCACTTGATATATTACTAGTGTTATTCTTGCCGAGACAGCATCAAAAATATAAAAAATAAAAAAATTCGTCGATCGAGTGACAATTGCTCAGTACGTTGAATCGCGTAACCTACTCAATTTATTACGTGTTTTATATTAAACATCAAATACCTACAGTTAACTGACGTTTATGTTTCTTGTTTGATATCATTAAACAATTTAATCGGACAGTTTTGCTGCAACATATGACCAACGCATTATAACAGTATAATACTGTATCAAAAGATATTAGCCAATAGTGACATATATGTGTGGGTCCATATCGGCTATCAAGTCTCGCTTTAAGTTTTAATATACTTACATATGCCTCTCTCTCTCGATCACTGTGCACTCGCTCGCCTATTATGTGTAGCCGCAGTGGTCAGTATAGTGGCCAGTTCAGTTGACTGTCGGACAGCATGACGAGCAGCGAGACGCCCTCCCCTGCAGCCGAGCTCAATGTCGTCGTCGTCGGGGGTGGATTGGTATGCATAATATAAAACCTCGGAGCATCTGGTCTCCATATACCTCGAGTGTGTGACTATACACTATACAGTCGGTTTTGCGAGATTTTAGGTCGGCGCACTAGTGGCCAGCTTCTTTGCCAAGCGCGAGCACCGAGTCCGCCTCTACGAGTATCGCTCAGGTATACAATAACTGTTGAATTATAGCTGTATTTTTGGACGGCATGTAATATGCGATGTGTGTGTGTGTGTAGATGTCCGGGTGGAATGTGCGAGGGGTGTGAGCATCGACCTGGCGCTGTCGCATCGTGGGAGGGAAGCTCTGAGGGCGATAGGTTTGGAGGACGCGGTTGTCAATCATCATGGGACAGCTATGAGGGGTCGGATGATACACTTTAGGGACGGCTCGCTCAAGGAGATACTCTACGACAGCGTCAACAATAACGTGAGACGATTTTTCTCCTATTCTTACACACAGCTCGATGAAAAAGAAAAAAATTTAACATTCATCTACGTTCGCAGTGCATCTACTCGGTCAACCGAACGCATCTCAACAAGCTCCTGCTGACCGGTGAGGATTTTTTTTTTCATCATCATGATCATCATCTCGATTGCTATAGACTCGATAATAATTCTTCTCGTAGCAGTACTCTGGCATTCGTCGTCGTCGGCGTGTCGCAATGCAATTTCATCTCGACAGCAGCGGCAGCGTGTACTGTTACAATTCGATCTTGCATGGGGTGTACTGTTTCTGCGCGTCGCGTATATATAAGATTGAAAATCTATATGAGAGGGAAGCCGCAGAAATACACAGTAGAGTATCGCGTTTCCCTTATATATACACGTAGCTCAGACAGTTGCAAACGCTCTCGGCTTGTTACTATAACGTGTTTAATTTGTGTATATATACGTATAGACGTACTTGAACAAATAAACGAGCGCTGATGCCAATTCGCGCGAGAGCGTCGACTATGAAGATTCGATTTGATGAATTATTGTTTTCGTCAGCTCTGTGAAATTTGTTCCAATCGCTTGCTGCTTAATTAAATGAGACTTGTTTGCTACTATACAATAGTGGGAGGATTTTCATGGAAATTTTTTATAAAGAATCCGGATATCAGTCTCATGGAGAAAAACACTTTGGCACTTTATCAGTAAAGCGATACCAGAGAGACACAGCTTTTATGAAAATCACACCATTTTTTTCGTGATCTTTAGTAACCCGAAATGACATTACAATCGCATATTTATCACAGTCTGATATAAGGGAAATTGGGCTAATTCGTTGTTGTTGTTTTTTTTTTTTTTTTCATTTCTAAATATAATCACTCCAGCATAAAAAATTACTAATTTTCATAATTTTGAATTTTTTTTAACAAAGAAAAAATAGGCAATCTCCGCTACTTGTATTACGTATTTTCAAAATTTCAGCTGCTGAAAAATATCCGAACGTAAGCTTGTTTTTCAAGCACAAACTGATCGATGCCGATCTTGATAAAGGAACGCTGAAATTTATCCAGTAAGTTACTGCTGCACACATTTCATACAGTGATTTCAGTAACTTAACATTCTGAATCGAATTTTTAAGGACCGACAGTCAAGAAATCGTTAATACAGAAGCGGATCTAATCATCGGAGCCGATGGTGCTTATTCGCTCATCAGAAGAATGATGTCGAAAAGACCGCGTTTCGACTTTAACCAGAAATACATCGATCACGGATACGTCGAGATCTCCTATCCACGTGGAAAGAATGACAAGGTGAATATTGGTAGGGAAAAATTAAAAATAAAGAAGAATTTCAAAAACAATTAATAACTCAATATCTGAAGTACATAATGAGTGGAAATCACTTGCACATCTGGCCCCGCGGCGAGTTCATGATGATAGCTCTGCCGAACGACGACAACACTTTTACCGGCAACATCTTCGCGCCTTTCAAGACTCTAGAGAGCCTGAACACACCCGAGCGTCTGTTAACGTTTTACCGAGAGCAGTTTCCCGATGCGCTGCAACTCATTGGTGAGGAAAAACTGGTACGCGATTTTTTCCAGACGTCTCCGAAGACCCTCATATCGATCAAGGTAAAGGAAAAGCAATTTACAACTGAAGGATTATCGGTTACAAAAAATCGTTTGATTTACAGTGCAAACCTTATCACGTGGGCAACAAGGCGATGATCATCGGCGACGCCGCGCACGCTATGGTACCGTTTTACGCTCAAGGAATGAACGCGGTAACCATTAAACAGTCCATAAAATCCCAGCTGTAAATCAGTCAGAGTCAAAGTCATACGTTTCTTTTCATTCAGGGCTTCGAAGATGTTCTGTTATTGGACCATCTGATGGAGGTTCACAACAGCAATTTGGACAAAGTGCTTCCAGGCTTCTCCGAGTCTCGCTGCGATGACGCTCATGCCATCGTCGATCTGGCCATGTACAATTACCTCGAGGTACAGAGTAAATTTCAAACATCGGTCCTATCCCTTATTACAATAAGCATTAAAACTGACAATCGAATTTTTAACTGAAAAAAAATCAGATGCGCGACCTCGTCACCAAGAAATCTTTCCTCGTTCGCAAATACCTGGACGCAGCTCTGAACTGGTTGTTCCCAAACAGTTGGATTCCCCTGTACACCACTGTGACATTCTCGAGAATGCGTTACTGCGACTGCATGTCGAACAAAGCTTGGCAGGACAAGGTGATAAAAACTAACAGATGTTGCCATCTCACTGTTCGATAACGATGAACGATTAATTGGGAAAAAAAAAACATTTTTTTTTTTAGGTACTCAAGAGAGCTGCTTTTTGCGTGGGAATAGTGATACTGGCTGTTGTGACGGCTACGATGATCACCAACGCACATATTTAGATTTACGATCTTCGTTATCATATTACGTTTCCCACATTTCGAGCCACATTCAATGCAATAATTACGGGACTAAAGGGACCATTACACCTTAACTCCGCTTATTTATTCAACATATATTCCAAGTATAAAATAACGTTCTCTTATATGATACAGTGTATAATATCCAGTACACAATGACAATGCAAATATATCAGATGCTTTGATGATAATCATGACACTCGCGAGAGTATATTACATGAATTCCTAATTATCATCCAAAATCAGTTGAATGTTTTCGTGATTCTTCAAGTATTTGCTTTTGTGCGTCTCGAACAGTTCGATAAGCTTATCCGTGAATTGTGCGTGATAGAGATCGACCTGTTCTCTCGTCGGCTCCTCTATTTTCGGTACATCCAAGGGGGCGCCGACTGGAAAGAAGAGAGATTTATAGCGCGAAAAATGTTGTAAATTCAGTCCAATAGCGCGATTTTATTTCGAGACGTCGTGCGTATATCAGTGACTTACCGACAACGTGGACAGGTTTCCGGTTTGGAACGAGGCCAAACGAGTATTGGAAGAGGCCGCGGCCGATCGGCACTACTGGAGCTATTCTCGTGATTTTTTTCACGAATTCCTGGATTTTCCTTAAGACGGAGCCTTCGGGACTGTTCAGTGTGTCGTAGAGATCGGTTTCGCCGAAGGAAAAGACCGGTACCAGCGGTGCTCTGTAAGATAACAAAAAATCGGTATCTCACTCGTATAAATCTGTAAATAAAGATCGTTATGTAAAGCATCGTGTGCATGCGCACCCATTCTTCAAGGCGAGTCTGACGAAACCCTTTCTCCGCTTGATAAGAATGTGATAGGTTTGCGGCTTGCACTTGAAAGCTTCGGCGGCTCCTCCAACGATCAGAATACAAGCTCTTCCCGTCACCGGATCCTCGGTAGGGCCGTCTTTTTCTGTCGGCTTGTGCGACAGCAGGTAGTTGATGCTATCCTTGTCGCAACTGCAGGCACCTGCCGAATTATAATCCAGTGAAAAATAACACGCATAAAGCTACAATAAAGAAAACAAAAAAAAGGAGATACACCGACCGAAGTTGAGAACGTACTCCCGGAAAAGCGGCGTCTGAAAGTGCGTGTCGAGTGTGAGAAGCCTGAAATCAAGTCCGGGGAAAATCTTAGCACAGTCAAGGCCGTTGGTTGAGAAAGCACCAGTCACACCCGTCGACAAGATCCCATGAGGAAACGAGCAGAACAGGTAGTTCCTGGTTGGATCGAGATCGACCGTCTTAACGATCTTGATCGGGAAGTAAGCGCAAAAGTAGCGCCACCAGGCTAGGTTTCGGAATCTCAGATAAATCCGCTTGCTGTGGAAAGTAACGCGTGTAAACACAAAATATTATATATACGATAACGCGATAGTGCTGCGATAGTACGCGCATATATATGTATAGAGAGAGATCAGAGAGTCTTACCTCCTACCGCCGGTCCGACTGGTGTCGCGATCGTAGTAGGCAAACAGCAAGTACGCGATCGTGAGTAGTCTGATAAATTGGCATCCGAATATCAGTAAGGATACCGTGATGAACCAGCAGGTCAGACCACCGAAGGCGGTGATGATGAACCATACCGCGGCTGCAAGAGTCTGCAGCCTACGCTCCAAGGGCACGTTCAATGGCGCGAACTCCACGCCGAACAGCTTCATTTCAATTACGTAACTGTCGCAGCGTGTTTATTAGCAGCAAATTCGTCGATCCTCTCTGTTTTATACACAGCACAGCCTTGAAGGAAAAAACACGGTTTACGGCGCGTGACGCATCTCTCCGAGAGTGAGCGAGCGGTTAGCAGCTCGCTGGCATTTTCAAAACTGTCGTTTAGACTGTGGACTCTAGTGATTTCAAGAGAAAGAGTCAGTGAGATTATATCTTAGTCAGCTCGCACTGAACTTTCAATTATTACGAGTATTATTCTCTTGCACGCACACTTATCTTATCTCTCTCTCTCTTTCTCTAAGAGCCGTACGATGTCGTTTACCTTTTGCCTCCGGTTATTCGTGGGCTACTACTGACTAGGCGAAATTAATATCGAAGCGATTGACTAATTATGTGAGTGGTATATTCCAGAAAGCTAGAGTGGGATTTTGAATAGTGAAGAAGCAACAACAACAATAACAACGACAACGTAAAACGAATGAATTGGTCAATTTATTCATAATGTGATCGATTGCTAAAAATTTTTAACAATGTCGAGTGGCCTCGATTGATAATAATAATGTGGCGAAGCTCTTAAATTTATTGCTTGTCTTATCGTAAGGGATACTCTCTCTTTCTCTCTTTCGCTGGGAATACGTGCTTCCGAGCGGCTTCGCCAATCGTTATTGTATTGCACGATTTCAAATTCCCAGCTACATGTGTATTTCCATATATTATGTTTGCACGCTTCTCTCTGTTGACCGATTGCCGAAGCCGAAATTACGAGGAAGGCTAATAATCACACGCACGCGTCACTCGTACATCACACGCTTTAATTCTATATAATAGATATATTATGTGTCGCCGGCAAATGAAGCGTGTCCCTGCGCAAAGATAACAATGATTGCTACTCTGTTTCGGTGCCTCTATATTATAATCGCAACGCTCGATTCGACGCAAATTTTTTTTTCTTTTTTTTTGTTTGTTTGTTTGTTTAGCTAAAGAACGCCTAGTCTCCGAAGACACGCACACACAGACTTACGTTTTTAAGAGGACACTCTTCACTACCGCTACGAATTCGAGGCTATAGGTCGCAGTTTGTTCTCCAACTTCACTGAAGCCTCAAAAAATCCAAATCAATGAGATCTCTTTGTTAACTTGTTTGTCACAAACTAAATAAAAAAAGGCAACAACGTACAGAAATGGCAAGTGTTGAAATGAAAGTACTTTTATTCTTTATGCTCTATGTACAAAAACGCGTCTACGTAAAGCTAGTCAACTTATATCGGAGTTAATGCGATTACGTAAAAAAAATTAAAAAAAAATCATTGATCGTCGTGCTGCAATATCTCGTACAAACGCATCGGGTATACATAACTTTTTTGAGACTTCAGCAGTATCAATTTTCTTATGTATACGTTTCGCATATACTGAAAATACATCTCAATTTAATGTCATCTAATATTAGCAAAGTCTCACATAGTAAAATATCCTTCTTGTTTACACCATCTACGATCTTGAATATAGATAAACTCGATACAATTATAACAATGAATATTTTTTCTTTCTTTTTCTGTAATAAGAAAATAAAGTTATAAGCAGATCGGGACTAGAAAATACCGATTTTATCAGTGGATTTGTTACACTTTTGTAGGCTTTCGCTTATATATCTATAGGTGTGTGTGTCACGAAACATTATACATTCCACCAACTTAATTTTTTTCCTTCCCTGCATTACTTTTTTTTAAATATAGTTTTGTTAGATATTTGTTTGTTTTTTTTTCATAATATTCATAATTAAGCCCTTTTCTTCTATGCTAGCTAAATTCTATTTTTGCCGAGCAAACTTTACGTATAGATTTGTCTTCTTTTTAATGTTTATAGACATATTTCTCTTTTACCTGTGTATATGTCCTTATGCCTTTATATAATTAGTTTCGACTCAATAACAATAAACTCTCTATTTTATTTACACAGGAGACGAGCATTGACGTCTTATAATAATACAGTGCGTACAGTTAATTATCCTTTTTTTTGTAACGTGTATGATGCGGGGATCATTATAAGGTAGCTCGATATAATGCATTATTTAACGACGTACATTTCAACCAGAGATAATTAATTATCCAATTGTTTCTAATCACAGAAATGTTTTTACAGTTACGTTATTCAAGATTTTTTTTAAACAATTTTTGGCATTTATATGATTATTTTTATTTAATAACATTAACAATTGCGTTTTTAATTATTTCAGTGCAGTATTGAACGAGTTAAAAAGTGAAAAATTGAGTTTCAATCGAAAAGATCCGTTGAAGAATTCATCTCTTCATTTTTTTTCTTTTAACATTATTCGTTTCATATAATATATTTCTTTAAGTAGTATTGATTGGCTGATATGGTTGTATACGCTTTTTACGGCCTTTGCGAGCTTAGTTATTATATTTTATATCAAGTTTCCATTTCAGATGATTTTCCGTCACTCGTGTACACGATTTTGAAAATTAGTACAGTCACTTCGTAAGCTATTGCTAAGTAAAAATGTAATTGATACTTGTTACAGCTTAACTACTTATAAGGTTCTCCAAGTTTTTTTTCCCAAGGTGCAATCACATACCTTGCTGTGACGTTTAATCTTTAACTATCGCATACCTCTAGCATCCTTTATATTCAAAAATATTAGAGCAATCTTTAACAGACGGATTTTTTCTTTTCTTTTCATATTCGCTTACTGTAAAGATTTACATAGTTTTCAAAAGTTAATGTTAAATATACAGAACGATGCAAATCGTTCCACCTCTTTTTAATTGGATAAATTTGCTTATTTTAGTTTAAAAAATAGGGCTGGCTGCCACGTAACCATTTCTTTGCTATAATTTCATCTACATTACCGTCTTTACAATTTCTTACTATCTATGACACGCTGATTGTTTTTTTTATTCTAAACTAAGTCAACTTGTAATAGTTTATTTTCTCTTCTAGTGTTGCAAACATAACAAAACTTCATTGCTGGTAATGACATATATATATTTTCCATTTTTTTAAATGTTTTTATATTTTCCAGTAAATACCATTTCTTAACGCGACACTGTGTGTAATTTTATCAAAGAAAAATCGCAGATTTGCTCAATGTGTAAGTAAATGGTATTTAACCTATGCAAATGCGAACACCTTTTGTGACGTGGCATATCCAAGTGAATAGATTTTTTTTCATAATTTTTATTTATTTTTGTGTTTATTATTATTATTATTATTATCATTATTATTATTATTATTATATAAACATCTCACTTCTCATAAACTCTCAAAAATTCAAAACAAGTTCAACATTAAAGTGCACCTCTAATCGCTAGATAGAGAGAGATTGTGTCATGGGATTCGAGTTTTTTTTCCTTCATTTTATATTTAATTACAAATGTGAAAGTGATGACGAATTGCATTGAACGATCAAAAGTAAAAAGTTAAAGTAAAAAAAAACCCAGAAATTTACTTATTTTAGAAGAATGCAGTTTAGTATTTTTCTTTGAGATTATTCTGAGAAACGTCTTAAGATACACTTCATATGAATAATAGGCAACGGTAAGTTACCGCACGACAAACATCAAAATCTATGCGGATCGTTGAACGATTAGCTTTAACGATTTACCATCGCAGTTATTGAAAGCCTTAAAGCCGTTAACAATTAAGTGTTTTAATCGGTACTTTGTTGTTTTTGATTTAGTTTGGTTTTTATTTTAGATTGAATTTTTTTCTGCAAACATTCTAATTTTGGCATCATCTTGATAATGGAAAACGCGCTGGAGAAAAAAATGCTTCTAGGCCATCATTTTAGTTTACTAAACAATGAAACTCGATACGATTGCACGTTCTCTCTCTTTCTCTCCCTGCGTTCACGCATTCACACCGTATACTCATTCATATATCTATTTCTGTATTTTTTAACTTCTTTTTCTTTTTGTTTGAAATAGTAAAGCTCTAACAGTTAGGTAAACTCCCGATAGTGAATTAATACTTTTTAACCAGTTGTTTGTTATAAGCGTTAAATGGAATGCAAAAGGCAGCCACGTGCCAAATGGTACAAATTTCAAAAAAGTGTTTGTGTGTGCAGTGTTAATACAAAAAAAAATGGTACAGATGTAAAGAGAGATTGTGTGTGTGTGGTGAAGAAACGAAGAATGCGTCGGAGAAAAGTTCGGAAGTTTCATAAACGAAGTAATCGAAAAAATGTCTCGATAAATTGGCCGCTTGTTTGACGTCCTAGAAAAGGCAGTCTGCTCTCTCCGAAAGCGTCTATCCGGTGGCAGTTAGATTATTTCTTTGTTTACGTTGTCTCGGGTAATTTCGGTCTATTCTAAGGAATACACACGCGCGAAAAGTGAAAACCAAATGTCCGAATCTCGTGATTATGAAAATTCGGCAATCGTTAGGCAGAGAACCAACGGCCGGTAAAGCTCGAAAAAATGGGGTCGCCTCTAATGCGCGTTTTATCGTATAACACATCCGAGAGAACTCGGTGATGAGAATTTGATCGAGGACGCGCTGTCGGCATGATACGCCTAGTAGTAGTATTAGTAATAGTAGTAGTATAGTAGTAGTATCAGTAGAAGAAATTTGCTTTTGGCACTTAGCCCCTTGTTTATACGAATCGATCTCGGGGGGGTCTAGCCCGTCCCCGCTGTTGTCATCGGGGGACGTACATTGAATATATCATATATATAAGCCGGGTCCTCGTCTACCTACGCCAGCACGTTGTACGTGCGTAGTCGCGTTATAGGAATTAAGCCTTGTATAGGATTGTTCTCTTTCCCGTTGGTCCGTTCGCTGCAGCATCCTCTGAATCCGTATCGCAAGGCAAATTGAGCACCAGGGGAGATCGGCTGGGCTCCGTTTTAGAAGCTTCAGCTTTCAGCTCTTCTATTAGACGAGGATCGCGGCCGGCAGTTACGTGGAAGCCTGCGAGTATTGCTCCGGCTGGTAGTACCTCAGACCGTTTATCTGGAAATTCAATTTACTCGTTTATTTTGTTTCTTCTTACACGTTAACTGCGCGATCGATTGCGCGATATTTACCGTCATGTCGTATTCGGTAATGTAGGCGGGGATTTCCAGCTGGTCAGGTGACATGACTTCGTAGAGATACTCGACTCCCGGCAGGTTGTGGACCTTTTGCTTGATGGCCGGAGCCATGAACGTCGTGAACCACCACGTCATCATCTGAATGTTTTGAGATTGATCATCAAGTATACCGCTAACATACTAATACGAAAGAAAAGAATAAAAAAGCGCTCGCTTCTCACCTTGGTCCAAAAAGTCGGATGGACGATGTAGAACTGCTTGAGGTTTTTCTTGTACCTGAAAGCAAGAGATAATTGTCGTGGAAACAAAGTGCACCAGTCGATAAACAGTCGATAATCGTGACGAGCATAAACAGGCGAATACTGACTTGTAAGGAAGTACATTGTAGACCTCTTTCAGCCAGTGCAGACTCGGGTAGTTACTGCTGACGGTCAAGGTGTGAAAGTAAGCGATGACGTAATCCCCCTTGACGATCGGATCGAGTAGCTGTATGAGGTACAGTAAGGCCTGGAACGAAGAAGAAAGAAATAAGGACGTCGAAATTCGCAGATGGGATCGCTCACAGTCGGCCTTCGCGGCGTCGACTCGCGCGCGCGGCGGCGGTCTATTTCGAGGCCTCCGCTGGCAAATCGATCCGCCGCCGGCCCCCTTCCCCCCACACACACACACATACACTAGCACTATATATACACTCAGGGAATATAGGCCTATATCTCTAGTCACCATCGGAGTGT
Source organism: Cecidostiba fungosa (assembly GCA_900474305.1). NCBI lineage: Eukaryota > Metazoa > Arthropoda > Insecta > Hymenoptera > Pteromalidae > Cecidostiba > Cecidostiba fungosa. Next base: position 82,293 of record UCOJ01000248.1, on the reverse strand, counting down.
TATTAGAAAACAACATTGTCGGTGCGGTTCTCACCTTGTCGAGGTTGAGGTTGTTGGCTGGGAACCACTTGCCAAGGAAGACGACAACCGGTCTACCCTGACGATCGACTCCGCTCTGATAGAGACAGCCGATGCCCGATACCTCCGTCAGATCTTCCATTTTCGCTCGTCTCAGGAGGCGCTCGTACCTGAAACAGATGAGACATCACACATATTCGTATATTACATTTGCTGATTGATCTGTCAGTGCTGCACTCTTGCATAATTAATTTATGCGTGCACGCGCGCGTAATTTCCGCGTTTAATTTTTATCTCGAGCGAGAGCTCTGCTTTGCGTTCGTTGAGTAATCCCGCGATTGTTCGCGCGCACTCCTTTATTATTCTCTTGTGCAACCACATACACGGCTTAATCCGCGATTCCAACGTTTTTTTTTCATGCTTCCTGTTTCCCCGAACATCGGTGCGGCAGTACAATTCGCATGCATGCATACATACAGAGACACAGACGAGTGTGCAGGTATAATCCGCAGCAGTTTGCCACTCGAGGATATAAAGTGGGTCAATTAATCCTTAATCCGACGAAGGTATATACTCTCAATAGAGACAGAGCGCAGAGCTGCAGCGGAGCTGCGTCTTGACAAAAGAATGTCACATCGCTGAGTAAGATGTGCTCGACATTCTTTTGACATAAGCTATATGTACGAGCTAAGCTCTCTTCGTCGCTGCAGTGGAGGACGACGCCCTTAATGCGCGCGCGTTGACTGCTTGTATACATGTATACAGACACACACACACAGACACAGACAGATGCATTAAAGAATAATCAGCTCGACGTCGCTTGTATTATTACTATTATTATACGCACCGCTGCTCCTCGTCCTCGACCAAATCGCTCATGTCGATCATCACCATCGCGCGCTTTGAGAAAGTTGCTGTTGTCTACAGGTTAAGCGCTAACCAGTATTGTCCAGTCCGCGTGTCACAAGCACACACAACAGACACTGCTAAGACACATATATAGATATCCACACTATCGCTATGTAAGAATTCGCAAGCTGCGCGAGCTTGTGCGACGCACTGTCCCGCGACTGAAATCGTAGCACGTCGTGGCCCGCGGAATATAGGTTTCTCCCTCCTCTCCTTATTTTTCCACTCTTCTCCCGCTTCCTTTTGATTCTTTGCTCTGCTCTGCTGCTGCTGCTGCTGCTGCTGCTACTGCTCTGCAGAGCACACAGAGTAGTATATTGTAACGGGCGAGCGAGAGATACTAATACCGTCTCTCACTCGCGCGATGTGCAGTGCGTGTTTATATATACGTGTATGTTCTCTGGAAGCGCAAACAGGCAATGGCGAATAAACTCGACTCGCCAGAGAGCTGGGAAAGAAACTAGGGAGGAGGGAGCTTGCAGTGCGCGTGCTTGCGGCGGTCGCTGAGCTTTGACGCAGTCGCGTTCGCCTCTCCGGAGAACTGTATGTGTGAGTATAGGTATATGTGTATGTGTGCTACTTGCGTGAAAGCCCAAGTCATTATCTGTATATGTATATACACACAAGAAAGAGTAGCTAGACTGTGTTTGTCTCCCCGTAAGCTTCGAGCCTTAAATTACTCATTTTTTATCTCGCAAGCTTGCGCGCGATCTTGTGCGTCAAACCCTTGTCTAAAGCCATCGTATACGTCTCTCTTCGCTACTGCTGCTTACTGCTGATGCTACTGTTGATTTACTGCTGGGCTTGATGTTTATACCTCGTTAGCGCAACTTTGCAACATTATGTAACTGCTACCACTAATATGCGCATCATCTTGTTCCTGGAAACGTATATATTAATACGAAATTTTAATAATAACCGCACGCGCGCTTGTGAGGAAATGACTGCGCGGGGGGCATTTTCTGGATCGGAAATCTCGTTCAAGGTCGGCTACTGCGCTTTACATTTGCCGGTGATTTATTTCCGTGACTCAAGGTGTATTTGCTGCTGTGATCAACGCCACAGTCGACGAGGTGGATCAACTTTCGATCGGATTCGCTATAACGTCATAACGTTCTGATGTATGTGTGTGTGTCTGCGCGTGTATTGTTGTATAGCTGTATTTTTACAGGGACGAGAGAGACAGTTGCTATTTACTTTATTGTGACGGTTTTATTGCGACTCTGATGAAGTAGCGGCGATTCTAGGCCATCAGGCATTTTCACTCTTTCCAGGCCAAGTTCGTTATTATGTGCGCGTTTCGAAAAATAATCCATTTTTCCTTTAATGTTTTATCATTTCGTCATGGTGTAATCAGAGCGAGCGACTGTCGTCTTGAAATTCTGCATTTTTTCAGGTGATTGTTTAAAAAATGATGTTTTTTTTCAATTTCGTTTTGTTTAAAATACAGGTATGTGACAAAAATAACTGTTTTAATATTGTTCTAAGATAAGAACAAATTTTTTGAAGTTTAAACAAGTATAGTCGACTTGACACAATGAATAAGAGAGATCGAAATAATTATTTAATGGCGACGATTAGAAACTTTAGTTTTTTACTACTCTAATTGTTTTGTTGACGCAACACTATGTCAAGATTAAGGATATTTTTTTAATGCTACCAAACAGACTAGATTCTTGTGAAAAAGTGTAGAAATCGAATAAGAATATTCGGAATTTGAAAGCTTGGTACGTGAATGTGTGATATTTATGACTTTTTTACAATGCTATTAAAAACACTTTATTCTTGCTAAAAAATATAAAAAAACGAGTAAGACTGATTTGAAAACTCCCAGTATTAAATGTTTAACTTGGTGAATGCGATATTTGAAAGGTGGAATAAAATTAATGTATGCATACATAAAGAATTCGCGTCAACGTTACATCGATATCGCGACATTTTGTGCAACGTTATTCAATAAATTTCAAGAAAAAGCTCGTGCAAAAAAATCGATTTAATGTGCCCTAAAATAACTGGAGTACGCAGTTGTTCCAGCAATCGCGTTAATGCTTAGGCCGTGACGACAAACATGAAAAACAATATGTCACGACGTTTTACCAGATTTACGCGATAATTTACACTCATTAAAATCAATTTAATTTCATATATACAATGAACAAGTTTGTCCTCTTTGTAAATTTCTTGCTGCTCTGTGTTTGAAAAAAGTGGCGTTTATGCGACATAAGTACTTAAACTGAATTGAGCGAGTAGTTGGTACGAGCGAAGCATGTCTCAGGTTATATCTCATTTCATTGTATTATTCTCGATTCATGATCATTTATCATGCCCGTGCCATCTAGCGGTAGACTTCTGAGTTATATTATTTCCCGATAATTTATCTACGGATCCTGCAGTATAAAAATATTGACACTAAAATAATCCTTACGCGAAGATAAAAATACCATTTTCCATTTGAAAAATACTAGACGTTTATTACGCCGATATATGCAAAAAAAAGAATCAATACGCAAGAGACACATTCTTACTCTACGCGACCAATGTAGGCCAAAAGAAAATCGATTTTTCAATCACTGTTATACACGTTATGAATAACGTGTCGTGTCGCTTTCGAGGACTATTTTACAATATATATTTTATAACAGAGCTGATTGTCTATGTAATACAAAAATAGCTCCGTCAATCGCTTATACTTGAACGAATGTAATCATATTGAAAGTGATGATAGACAATCACGATATCAGAAACAAGTTTTTTAAACGTTCAAGGTAGCATAAATTATTTCTTTGATTCGCGCTTCACCTTAATAATGCTTTCTTTGAAAAAAAAAACTCGGTAAATATTATAGACAGCGTGGCGTATTTTTTATATCAAGTGTGTCGAATATTTCGAAGCATGTTGTAAGTTCGTGTAAAAATTTGTGCTGGTAGTTCGGCGCATGAGACCATGAAAAATTGAGCGCATCCGCCTTTTTTTAGATTCCTTTCGGCTACGCGCTCAGCCGAACGGATACGTTGTATAGCGATCAAAAAATATCAAGCTGTGGGCGTTGCTTTTCTATTTCCAGGACATCGCAGGCTATTTCGGTGCCCCGAGTAAACACATACACACACGCGACTCAATGTTTCGCGCAGAGTTGCATGTAGGTACGAGGTGCCATGCGCGGCCGTCAAAAGCGCGAGCAAGCGCGCAAGCAGCACAACCCACGAGAATCGATAATTCATCACACGCTACCCTAATATCTGCTCATACGGCTATTGTGACACGATGATGCACATGCACTCACACACGTACACACACGTCATTGTAAGCCATTATTTCGATGAACTCTTTCTTTGTCGTTATGTACACGATATCCTCAGCAATATCAACTTGCTTAGTTTTATGAGAACACGATCGTAAGTTTTTTTTTTTAAACGATGATTTGTCTTGCACATTCTTACCGTTCCTTATGCTGCATTTGTTTGAGCATGATGTCAGCTAGAGGATCGGCTGTAGGTCGTTCGCCCAAGAGACGCTGACGATCGAGGTCTCCCTGCATTTGAGTGAAAGCATGCTCGCCAAGACTCACCGAAGTTTCTAAATGCGCGGTAAGATCAACCGTTTCGTCTCCTGCAAAATGGAAAGAGAATATTGTAGCAAGCGCACGATAAGAGCTGACTCATTAGGACGTAAACAATGATTTTAGTCACCATGCAGAGCATGCTGAGGATTGTCGATTATTCGAATTTGTCTATCGGGAAGTTGTGGCTCGCCGTCCATGCCGCCGATATCGCTTGGCAGTTGCCAGCAGGCGTTTTCCTCTTCAGCCAGTGTTCGAGGAAAATACAGCGACAGCAGCACCTCATAAATACCCAGGTCGCATGGCTCGAGGACAAATATCACACAATTGAATGATTCACTGTACTGCTCGAGGAATCGTCGTACAGTTCCTGAAAGCAATCGAACGAAAATTAAATGCCTGTTTTCTCGTGAATAAACGAGCAAGAGAAAATTGAAACGTACTTAGGGCTATGTGTGCGCCTGCATCGGGTGGATAATTGCGGCGGACTGAATTGATTACGGGCAAGGCGATGCTTCGCAGGCCTAGTTCCCGCGCTTTTTGCAAGACGTTTCTGAAACATTAACGATAAGCAAATAAAAAACTGTTAACGTAATGGAATTTTGACGAGGAAGAAGTAAAAATCAGAGGATAATCGCTGTTACCTGTAGCAGCAGTGAAGCGTGTTTTCAGCCGCAGTTTGGTACTTGGTATTGTAAACAGGCCCCACGGTGTGAATAATGAAACGAGCAGGTAAACCGTGACCCTGCGTCGTTTTTACCTCGCCGGTTCTGCATTCTGAAAGAAAGAACGAGAACGTAAGTTAACAGTACCAAAAAAAAGTGATAACAAAAAGCGCGTGTAATATACCTTTAACTTCGTTGTAAATTTCTTTTTTAAGGCCAGGCCCGGCGCGAGCGAAAATTCTTTGGCACATCGGACTATTGTCGTCCATAGTCTCGCTGGTGGAATTGACGATTGCATCGAGCTGCAGAACTGTCATGTCTCCCGTCCTGAAAAAAACAACCACTATGAGTCAGTTCTTTGAGCGAGTAACAATAACGCTCCTCTTTGTGTATTATTATTATCATAATCATTGAAGCAAGGTATTCGAAGAAAAAAGGTTCGCCGAGTAGCCGTAAAACAAAACAGTTTTGGACTGGCCTTTCCTCCATCGCAGACAGGTAGCGCATAATAGACACTTTTTCATTTTCCTCATCACAATCTGCGCGCAAAATGTATAATATATTACCTCCTACACCAAAACTGTCTTGTTGGGCCTACTGCTTGAGCCGCCTCCTGCTATAACTGTCTGCCTTTATACTATTATTATGATGATAATTATAACGTGCACAGCTTACCATATTGCAATTTTATTGTTGAGCGTCGGCTGGCAAGGAAATGGGCTGACGGTATAGTGGGCCGAGTCGGTGAGCGAGTTGGAGTAGTCGGTGAAGCGGTGTTGCGTCGGAAAATCGGCCCATCGCTTGAGGGCTGAAAGCTCGACCGCCTCGTGATCAAAAGCCAGTGGTTCCATTAGCCTCATTTAGCTGGAAAACGATTTATGCATATAAATATATAAGTACATCGTCGAGGCACGCAGAAAGTGAGAGAGAGAGAGAGAGAAAGAATATTATATACACACAAGCATGAGGTGAAGTAGGGATAAGCGAATAATCGCGATGTATCACGATCGATCTGTCGGTGCAGTTCGTTTTATTAAAGAAGAAGCGACTGTATTTTTAATGGGACCTGGCCGGCGGCGGCGACTTAAGCCCGTGCATAATGGATGAGGCGAGCTGCACGATTGCACGATCCTAGACAAATGCATCATCGCGCACGAGAGCGAGAGAGAGAAAGAGAATATAAGTATACTTAAGCGCGACAGAAAAAGAGAGTGCGGGAAGCCTCGTCGATACTCCGATACGCCGGGGCTTCCCGAGCCTGCTGGTGAAGCCCAAGACAGCTGAGGGAGAAAGAGAGAGAGAGAGAGTGAGAGCCGAGTTACGAAAGATCCTGAGCCCGTCGATAAGGGAGAGCTGGTGTGCTCGCGTGATGATTGCATGCCCTCCTCCTCCTTCGCCCCCGTTCTCTGTCTCTCTCTCTCGCGCCCGATGCCAATCAAATCAAGAGCTAGCTGCATTTCTCTCTCGCTCTCTCTTTCTTCCATCTGGGCTTCTTTCCAACTTTCCGATATAATGATCCGTGAAATGGGCCCGATCGATAAGTAGATGCTCTCGAGCGATGTTCTTTTGATGTTTACTAAGAAGATACTCCCTCAGACGTCATGGGTTATATATAGAAAAAACACTGAATAATGCACGAGTCGAGCACTCTTCCTTTCTCTCTCTCTCTCTCTCTCTTATGGAGCCAATAACCCCCCCCTTCTAATCAACTCTGCATCATCGCATGGCTAATCACACATCACAAATCACGCGCGTTATACGAGACCACCTGCTGATTCTATTTACTCTATAGCCACTTAGTCCATTAGGTCAGGAGACGAAGAGAGGACATCACGAGACGCGCACGGAGATTCCTGCAGGATTCGCGAGACTGGACATCGTACACAGCCGAACAGCTGACCCTGAGGCATTGCTGCAATCCGCGAGTACCTATATGTATGCCGTGCAGTATGTGAATAGCTATAGCTGCACGCATGCGTAGAGCAGAGAGCATAAGTTGCACACTCGAAATTTCATTTATTCCCGAGGAAGATAAGTACGAGTGTATAGGTATATTGTACTGTTGTTCGCTTCTCGAGCGCGGCACACGACAATCTCTTGCCCCGCATGTCGATTTGTCAAGCGCGCATTTTTAACGACACAGAGGAGATATAATGCGACAGAGACGACCTGATAAGATTAAGCTATCTCTTGTTCTCGAGTCGCAGGGAAAATCGCGTTCGATCGCTGTGAAGAGAGGGAGTGAGAGAGAGCAGACTTATCATTCCATTGCACTGACTGTACACGCACATTTATAGAGACACGACACACTTTTGCACAGTGATTTGATATTACTGTCAATCGAATGTTGTTCTTTTTCCCGCGAGTTTTAGCTAAATGTATTGATCTACCTCGCATACGTGCTGCTGATATCGGGCTCACCTCGGGCTGTTGCAATAGCTTCAAGAGAGAGAGAGAGAGAGAGAGTGATGTGTGTGTAATACAGAGAGTCGAGCCGAGCCTGCTGCCTTTGTTGCTAAAACGCCACTACCTATATAGCAGCCAGCAGCAGGAGAGTCGATGCTATGTTATTTTTTTTCTTTGACGATGCGACTGCACAGACTGACACTCGCTCTCTCTCTCTCCTATCTTTCTTTCTCACCGATGTCTACAGTAATGCTCGTGTTGTTGTGGTAGTAGTAGTAGTAGTAGTAGTGGCTACTTGGGTAGTAGACGTCACCTGCTACTAGCCTCCTCGCTGCTGATGCTGCACTTGGCGCAGGACTGCAGCTCGAGCGCAGCTTTCCTCATTCGTGAGGATGACGAAGCTGCGACTCCTCGCACGGCAATATTTACTGCACGCGCCTCTTTTTCCTTCTCGCACACACACACACACGCACTCACTACCTGCGTCTCGACCTGCCTGCCTGACTGAGCTGCTGCTGCTGCTGCTCTGATGCTCGGCTCGCTGTCTTTCGCGGGGCTGCGCGCGCGCGAGTATGCGCTACTTCCTTCTCGCTCTTTTTCGCTCTCTCGCTCTCTCTGCTTGGCCTGCGCTCACACACACGACTACTTTCGCCTGGGCGTAGACCACAAACTTACGCAGTCCACGAATGCGCCTGCGCGTACCTACGCACCTCTGTACTCAAAGGCCGCCACCGAGCGAGCTGGCATCGACACGACATATACTGATAACTTTCTGCTGTCTCTTTCTCTCTCTCTCTCTCTCTCTTACGAATCCAGCCACTACAGACATCTGCTGGCCGCCATAACATTGCTCATCGTATTGCATTTCAAGATAAGTGCAGCTGTACCGACGGTGAGGGGCAGACAGCTGTACTGCTGATCCGTATCGGTAAGGTAGATTTCGCGCTTTTCAAATAGTTCGAACGTCGCGTGCAAGCTCTCTCCGATAGTTCGAATAATATCCATACCGCTCTCTATTTCTAGATTCCCCACTGGCTTCGCTCATCTGATCTGGGTCTCGAACGCCCGCAAGCTATACGACTCGACGACTGCCAGATGTATCGAGGATGGCGTTATATTATAACCGCGAGCGGCCAACTTTATAAATCGAGTGCGATGTAGAGAGAAACGGCCAGACACCAAAAATATCTTCTTTTTTTTAACGACTTTGCGTTTCGCTCTCCCTTATTCAGAGGTATAGAGAGAAACGACCGTTGCGGAACGAAAGAAAGAACACACGAGAGAGAGCTTCGAAGGAGTTGCTCTCGCAGCAGCAGCAGCAGCAGCCGCTTTATTTTTAGTCACGAGTACGCCGTTTTTGGAGCTCAGCCAAGGGCTAATCAGTTTGCCGACGCTCGACTTGCGCCGCCTTTTTTTCTCGTCTCTCGCTTTTTATTATCCGATGGGCGCGAGCTTTCCCGCTGACTGTCTCTACTCTTTGTCCTCTTTGTTCTGGGAACGCGCGTTGCGCCGTGCGCTGCAATTCTCCGCTATTATTTATTAATAACTCGCGGAATCACGATCTCCGAGCTCGGCGGGTTTTTTCTTTTTCGCATATACTGCTTCTTCTTCGAAGGTGGATATGTCAAGGAAAAGGCGCGACTCTTTCACCCTGGCCAGCGTCCAACTTTCCCCTCCCTGATTCATTGTTCGTATTATAGCCCTATGTGCGATGTGTGTTTTCGAACGCGAGCTTTGAGTAAAGTTTTATTTTTACACATCTGGCCAGTACAAAGCGCGCACGTATATAGACAGTACCTCTAGCGATCACTTGATTGCGAATCAAAAGTGTACATACATGCGTCTCCGCTTAAGGGCTAAATCGGTGTCGGTCACGTGCGGCTAATACAGCAGACAAAGCGAATTCAGTTGGCAGAGAGCGCGACGCGAAATTCGGTGCTGGCGGCGGCGGTCTATACTAGCGAGCGAGGGACGTCGCTGCAGTACGTCGTTGAACGGCGTGGCGCTCTCATGTGCCCCCGAGAAAAAGCTCCTCGTTTTTCCGCCGGAGAATAATAATACTTGACACAGTGCGCGCGCGGCCAAGTGCGATATGCGATATTTTTATTATACTTATCATCATGACGAGTGCAACATTAACGAGAAACAGACAAGAGATGACGATGAGCATGGAGCTTTCGAGGACCGTCGCGCATCTGGCGGCTGCGAACGAGCAGCTTGCCGCGGCGCACAACATCAGCATCGGCCACCTCAATCGACTGCTATTGTCCGCTCCAGCCCCGGCTGCTGCTGCTTGCACCAAATGTGAGTATACCATCTATCTACATTACACAACTGAGAGATGTGTATTTTAAATCGCTCGTGTATACAGGCAAGGCGCGCAGCACGGTAGCGGTGAATATTAAGCAGGTAAAGAGGTGGCGAAAGCCAACGATAAAAAAGACGAGCAAAATCGAGATGGGCCTGAGGCGAGAGATCCAAGACTTGACGACTCGTCACGACGAGTCTCGAGCGGCAAACGAAAGACTGGCGAACGACTTGGAGGAGCAAAGACTGCTGACCGAGCGACTGACCCGCGACATCGAGGAGATGTCGACGAGGGCCGAGCGCCGAGAGCCAAGTAGTAGTAGTGAGAGCGTCGAGGAGCTGAGGAGTCAACTGGTGCTGAAACGCGAGGCCCGGCAGCGGGCCATCGCCAACATCTCCTCGGAGATGGACCGACTCAGGCGCGAACTCGAGTCCGAGAAATCTGCTCACGAGCAGACGAGGAAGATGCTCGAGGAGCTCCAGCAAGCCAAGAGCACCGAGGAGTCCGTCGACGACAACTGCGGCTGCAGCGCCTCCGAACGACTGGAAGCCTCCAGGCTCGCGGACCTGCTCAAGGTAGGATCGATTAACTGTGTGTGTGTGTTCTGTTTTACCGACCGTCGGTAATGCCTCGTTTTTTTATGTAAACAAAGAAACTTGTGCGTTGCAGACGTCGGAGCAAGCGATGAGCGAGCTCTGGCTGCAGGTGGAGCGAACGGACGACCTGCGCTTCCAGCTGGAGAGCGGCCCGGACACGGAGGAGCGTCTGGCCCGTAGCGTCGGCTCGCTGAAGCGGCTCTCGGAGGAAACGCGCGCGAGCCTCGAGCTGCGCAAACAGCAGGTGAACCTGTTGAAAGATCGACTGGCTCAGCTGGTGGTGAGACTTGCCGAACCCTGCGACGAGCCCTGGGGAGAGCTCAGAGAGGAACTCGACCGTCAGGGTGCTGACGTCGCCCGATCCAGACAGCTGTCGGACGAGCGCGCGCGCATCCTGGCCGAACTGAGGGAGCACTCGTTCCGCCAGCTGCACGACTTGAGACTGAAGCTCGACAACTGCCGCAAGGAGAACCAGAGCCTGGACGAGGAGCTGAGCCGCAGTCAGGACAAGATGGACGGGCAGGCCGCTGACATCCTGAACCTCGAGTCCCAGCTGGGCCTGGCCAAGGCTGACTGTCGGGACCTGCAGAACCAGATGTCTTTGATCAACGGCCTCTTCAGCCAGATGCTGCTCGGCGCGTCGTCCGCTCAGATGGACCTGGACCGACTGACCCGACTGCTCCAGGAGAACCACGACCTGATCAGCGGTATCGCCAAGGAGAACGGCACCGAGGCCGCGGCTCTGCCCAAGCTTCTGCTCGACATCATCGAGCAGGTCGACGCCGTGGGCGAGGAGTCCGCCGATGACGAAAAGCTCCAGGAACTCGAGCAGCAGGGACAGAGCATCGCCGACAATCTGCCCAAGGTCTGGCGAGTGTTGCTCGAGCTGCTCAGCTGTCATGCTGCAGGGGAACAGGCGATCGAGGAACCGACGCCGGATAGCTGTTACAAGTCCGTTGATACACCCAAGGGACCGAGGCTTGTCATATCCGTCAGCAAGACGTACATTCGACTGAAAGAGCTCATCCTCGAGAAGAAGCACCTCGAGAAGGAGATGAACCGAATGAAACAGCTCAACACCCACCTCGAGGGAAAGCTGTCCCAACAGGTACATCTACAGCAGTACATTTTTCTTCTCGTTTTTCAATTTCATCTAATACCTAATACTTAATATCGAACAGGAAAAGAGACTGTCTACTGTCTCGGACGAGCTGAGCGAGACGTGGAACGTAGTCAGCCGGATGCAAGCCCAGCACCAGCAGCTGCACACGCACGAGAAGATTCTGAGATACGAGCTCCAGCAAAAAAGGAAAATGCTGCAAGAGCTCAAGCAGGAACTCGAGTATTGCCGAGAGAAGTGGGAGTCGGCGAGGCAGAAAAACACAAACACGGAAATCGAGTGGAGAAGTCTGAGGAGAGAATTCGCCGCGCGCAAAGCTGCCGCTACTCACAGTGACTCCTTTAATAATAGGTAAGTGTCTTAATACTTATAGTTTTTTGCTTTTCGCTACTAATACCGCGCGAATTTTTAGCGCTGAAAGTGGATTCAGCGATGAAAGGGAGGACGAGGAAGAGGACGACGACTCCGACGAGGAGGTCCAGTCGACGAGAGTTCGAATCAACCCGCGAAGGCGCCCCACGAGAAAAGTAAAAGCTTCGTTTTTTTACAAATATACAGCTTCCGATAAACAACGAATGCTAATAAAAAAAAACTTTGTCTTAGGATGGCTCAAGGCCAGTTACAGTACCTGACACAGAGTCCGAGCAGCCGACGGACACCGAGCTCTCCGAGCCAAAGACAGCCTCGTGTTCGACGTCCGGACAACGTAGTCCTTCACCCGACACAGAACCCGAACTGGACAACTGCGAAGTAACCGAAGCGATCGAGGAAACAACGGAATTCTTGGCAGAAAATAACTCCGTATCTCAGGTATACAAATATTTACACGAGTGCGAGTAGAGCGATTTTGATAACGATAAGTCGATTGATTAATTTATCGATTGATTTTCCTGCTGTAGGACTCACCGAGCTCGAGCGAAATGCTCGACCCGCTGGATAAAGCGCTCACCAACGTCATACAGAATCTCATCGCCACCAACGAGCCCGAAAACGCTGAAGATTCTCGTGATAACGAGACGATTGCGCAACAGTCGACTCCGATAGTATCGGTTTTCAGTATCGGTCCGATTCCTTCCGACAAAACTAACTCGCCGGCCAAGAACGTACAATTCGGCAATCCACTTGTCATAGGTCCCTCGAACGATTCTCCAAGCACTGCAAAAGAAGAAAAACAAGTTAACGATACTGTTGTAGCATCGACTAGTTCAGCATCAGTACAAAGTTCGACGGAACACGAGAGCCGTCTCGAAGCTCGCGCTGAGCGACTGCGAAACTTGGAGGCACAAGCCGAGTGGCTGGTGAAAAAGGTCAGCGACACCAACCGACGGGGCTCCGCTTTGAACTCCAGGCTGGAGGAGCTACACGAAACTTACGGATCGATGCCGTCGGCTCCGCCGATGCCGGACGTCCTACCTGCGTTTCGACTGCAGACGCAACTCGAGGAGGAACAGTCCGAGAATGACAACGACAGTGCCGCCGCTGAATCGAAATAATGATGAACTGACTGTTCGTCGAAATGTAAAACTGTGTTTCCATCTTGCTCGTTCCTGTACCTTTTGTTATCGACTTTAACTTATTGCCATATCTTGGAGAAGATGTGTGTTCCTGATTAAAATTCCACTTTCTTTTTTATTCGTTTTTTTAATCGTCTCTCTGTATGGATTAACTACGATCACTTGAATGTTCTAATTTAGACATATATGTGCATATCTTGTATTTGAAATAACGATTTGTGAATTTTTTATTTACGTGGATTTTAAAATAAACAATCAAATTTAAGAATTCAATGCACAAGTACAGGTATTATTTTCTCTGTGTAAAAAAAGAATGGTAAGCGGGTGTTTATTCGAATCATTTGTCACAATGTTTATTTGCTTCTTTAAATAGTTAACAATCTCTTGGTAATAACTTTTCCAGTCGCTTGTAAGGCACGCTTTATTTGTCTAAAAGTATTTCACAAACGCGTTTACGCGCTTTACAACTACAATTACAATAGTCAGTCGTATTTATAGTATTCACAAATATACTGTCGTCTCTCGCTAAAAAGAAAGAGAGCTCGATTATACGCCTAAATATAATATAATAATAAAATTCGTACAAAACATACACTTTCATAACAAAAACATATAGATTCAGATCTAAGTATCTAGGCATTCTCTCTTTGATTAAAAGAATCTCGCGGATTTTACAAAGATTTAGCTAGAAAGAAATGTAAGTATAAAAAGTCTTCCTACACGTCCTACACATTCTACATGACAGTTCTATCTACAGTTTACTTAAAAGCTAATATTGGCCTTGACGAAAAAGCTTCATCTTCTTCGTTTATATTCACACGCCGCTAAAAATTGTACTGCGCCGCGCCGCTTACGATTTTCCAGTCATATCACAGTCTACGTCGTCGCATTGTTGAAAGTCGTTCAAAAATTTAAGGAAATTCATTTTCTTTTTCGCATATATGCACTTATGGACAATAATCTCAATTTCTTCTCCTTATTCGTCTAAACAATTACTCAGACAACATGACATAAAAATATTGCGAATCCAGAATTTTTTCTGTTTATACAATTTCGATTTAACAGTTTATGGCTTCTCATCACCACTTGATTATTCACAATTCCTACATACAAAAATATTCGTCACTGGTTCGCGTTAATGTGTATAAATATATAAATGAGAGAAAAAATATACATATATTATATATAAAAAGGCAGAGAGTTACAGAAGGAGTATTACTTCTACCAGTGTAAATGACCGATCGAACTCTTTCCTACTGTTAAGGCATCCGTAAAAAATGTATGTATAATAATAGAAAAGTTAAGGCGTGAGATCACTGGATCATCTGCAGATACCGATTTTCTTCGAGCAGTGAGCTTAGAGAGGAAGTCATGTCGTTAACGATCATGTTGGCGCTCGCGGGCAATGGCTGTGGCAATGGCATCGGATGCGTCGAACTGGAGACGCTCGCTTCGGGAGCCTGAGCCGACATGTTGCCCGACCAATTTCTGCACTGCTGCACGTATTCGAGTGTTCTGCGATAAGAGTCTTGGCGCATGCCTTGAGGAGGCTTGACGGGCGATCCCTGGGACTGGCTTATGTCACGGCACTGAATCTCTGGCGCGTGTCCCGTGGCTCCATGCCCGTGGTGAGCCATTCCGCCCACGCAGCATTGCTCGCTGTTGTAGGCCCACTGGCACTCGTTGCCACATCCGTTCATTCGCTGCTGTTGAGCTGGAGGCTGTTGATGCTGGTGCTGCTGCACATGGCAGCAGTACTGCACATGGCAGTTGTTGGGCTGACAGGTTTTTGCAGCTTCCTTGGGGAACGTATTCTGGGGGTTCATCGGGCGATGGTTGGCCATTGGATTCGGATGAACGCAGCTTCCAGTGGACATCTGCGAGCAGGGGCTCTGAACCTGCATGTCTGCGGGGTGCACTGAATTCGCAGCGTTCTGACTAGCTAGGCTCGGTTGCGAGCAGTGCGAACCGACGGACCTCGGGCAGTGATCGGACATTGCTGGACTCATGACTGGAGTCATGACGTTCGTCGGCTTGGTTGGATTAGACATGCGTCTGTGCTCGAGGCTGGCCACCGAGCACGGATCGGAGCTCATCGGCATGCCGCACTGATTTTGCATCATGCCGTGGGCGGACATGGGTCGTGGGTTGGCTTGCATCTGCTGCTGCATCTGTTGTTGCTGACAGACAGGAGACATGGGTTGACAGTGGCTGCTGCTGTTGCTGGGAGCTCTCGGCGGGTGACCGCAAGGTTGGACCATGCTGGGGTGCATAGGAGAGCAAGGTTGTCCCATCGGGCGAGCCTGCATCTGCTGAGCCGCACAATTCTGGCCCATTTGAGTCTGGCAACCGTAACCGGGATAGAAGCCATTGTGCTCGGGGTTCTGAGGGCAGTTCACTCGGCTCATCTGTGCACTGATCTGGTGAACGTTCTGCATTCCCTGAGGCGGAGCCAACGCTCCGGCGGCAGGAGAGGTCATGGGTTGCTCGCTCAACTGACTCGGTGCGTAGTGCGAGCCACTGGGTGACATCACGTGTGCTGGACTTGCGAGCTGCGACGAACACGACTGAGGCCCGTAGTTCGGTGTTGGGCAGTAACTCGGGGTCTGACCCATGCGATTGTTTGGACACTGAGAATAAGGAGATCCGACGGAACTGTAGTCAGCCGGTGAGCCGATGCCGTTGCTGTTGTGGTTGTGGTTGGGCATAATGTTTTGTTGGTTCGACGGATTGTAACACTGCGGGTTGTAACTGCACGGAGGTTGTGATCTCTGCATACAGTGCTGTGGATTCGTGCAAATGGGAGATCGGCAGTTCGGCAATGGACTGCCGCGATAGTTGAACTGCGAGCTACCACCGGCTTGGACTTGGTTCAGGTACTGCATCATCTCGTCGGGGATGACGAGCTTGTTCTCGACCATCTCGCCCTCGCCGACTTCGTCGAGGATGACTTCCTGATTGGGATGAAGATCCGGAAGTTGCGCCGAACGGGGCCTCGGTGGCATCGGTGGCGACACACGTTGGCTCTGATGGCCACGAGCTGGCTCGGACATGCGTCGGTCACTCGTTGCTCCTTGAGCGCAGTGGCTCGGCATCGCCCACTCGTTTGGATTGTTGTGCGCACCCTGCAAATCAGTCGATGCAAATTAGAAATCACATCATAAACACTCGCATCATGCGGTAGATCGGACTTGTCCGTGTACTTACTTGAAGGGACATGTTTTGCGTCTGAACGATGAGATTGCTGGTAGAGTAAGGTCCTTGCAGCTGCGAGGAGAGGTTGCCGAATCTCGCGGATGCAGTGCTCAGTTGGCTGCTCCTTCTGGACGTGCCTGGGCTAATGGGATCGTAGAAGCTTCCCGGGCCGAAAGTTCCGGCCTTGATGGCACTGACACCGCTGGCCTGACTGCTTCTTCGGCTGCTGCCAAAGTCCGCGGATTTCATGCTGCCGTAATAAGTGCTGACGGTGCTGTTGCTGTCGCGCCTCGGCTCGTTGCTATTGGATTGCAGCCTAAGCTGCAGGTCGGAGAGGCTGGTCTGGCGGTTGGTCGATGCGCCGCCCTCCATCTTGAGATCGGTGATCCGCCTGTTGAGATCGCTGAGACCGCGACTTACGCGCAAATTCGAGCCGGGCATCAGCGACGCCGGCGACAGGCTCGAGCCAGCTTTGGCGCCCAACCGATTCTTCAAACGGTTCCGCGAACCCGCTGGGATCTGCTGGTGCGAGTCCAATCCGCCGACCTGCACGAGTAGAAAATATAATGAAGCAATCCAAAAGAAGAAAGAACACAACGAGAGTATAGGGAAGCCGAACTTACCATTGCGCGAATGGCGAGCGGCAAGTCAGCGATGTCCATAAGGTCTTCGGGCTCCTCGTTCCAATTGCCATCCGGCTGAAGGAGTACGTTGTCTCCGGGAATGACGATATTGGGGCCGTCCTCGGCGCAGCCGGCTGCGTGCATGGACAGCGGGCTGCCATGCTGATTCATCATACTCGGAGGACTGTTGGCCTCGCTCTCGGACTTGACACTCGGGCTCGACAAGCTGGGCGTCTTCGGGTGCAGATCCTCGCTGCGGCTGGGGCTGCTGTGACCTCCAGCGCCGGCTTCGTCACTGCCCGGGGCGTCGCCACCACCGCCTCCCTTGTGCTTTTTGTTCGCGTAGAACTCGGGCCCGTGCACCGTCTTGACGTGCTTGCGCAGCGAGGACGGGTCAGTGTAGCGCTTGGTACAACCCGGCGCTTTGCAGACATACGGTTTCTACAGAGCAAACAAATAAAAACACGTGAATAAACTCCATTGATTGCGATGGTAATAAGAATCGAGAGAAAAGCGTACGTACCTCGTTGGAATGTGTCCTGTTCTGGTGCTTCGCTCGATCGCTGGCGTTGCTGAAGGCCTTGTGACAGCCAGGGTACTCGCAGGTGTAGGGCTTTTCTCCCGTGTGGGACCTGAGGTGGGTTTTGAGGTTCTCCAGTCTCGAGTACGCCTTCTGACAGCCCTCAAACTGCAAACCGAGTTTCGATTAGCACACAACAAGAAGAACAATAGCAATAATAAATGATCGGCGAGTGAAAAGTACCGTGCACTTGTGGGGCTTCTGGCCGGTGTGCCGTCGCATGTGCACGACGAGCATGTACATCGCCTTGAAAGGTTTTTCCTCGCGAGAGCAGTTCTCCCAGCCACAGATGAAGATCTTCTTGTCTTTTTTAATGTGATCTTCGGTAATGTGCTCGACGAGATGCTCCTGATGAGCGAACTCGAGTCCGCAGTCCTTCCAATGGCAATTGGTCTCGACAAAGTCGCCGGGCTCGGGCTCGTCGCGCGGGTCATCGCTGGGACTGAGGCCCTGGGGGTGAGCCACGGCTGGTATCGTACTGGTGGCCGGCTCGCGCTTGACCTTGCTGGAGCTGCTGCTGCTGCCGCGCTTGGAGGAGGTGTCGGCCTCGGCGGTGACGGACTTGTTGCTGGACTCGGCTGCGGCGGTGGCCGGGATCTCGGTCTTAGGGGGTGCGGGGGCCGGAGCGGCGGGGGCTGCCGAGTGCGGAGGTAGCACGTGGCTGGACACAGGGTAGAGTTGGGAATGCGGATGAGCGTGCGGGTGGGGGTGAGAGTGAGAGTGGGGGTGGGGGTGAGGATGGTGATGTGCGTGAGGATGCGGTGGATGAGTGTGCGGGTGAAGGTGTGGGTGAACGGGGCTGGGGTGGCCGTGGAGAACCGCGACGGCAGCGTTGCGCAGCAATTGCGCCTGGATCTGCTGCAGATGCGGCGCCATGCCGGGATGCATACCTAACGCCGGACTCATCGCTGCAAAGAGAAAGAGAGCACATGTGCAATCGGAGCGCAAACATAACTCGATTGTGGATTCGATCGAAGTGCGTTTCGTTGAACAGTGCGCGCTAAGAGCAAAAAAACACACACCGAGAGCGACACGCTGCTTTGACAGTCGAATCGCACCTCCGTCGGACTTCCGGCAAGCCGTGCCGGCTGCATACCAATTCACTGTGTTTTTTTTCTCCTCTCAATCAGTGCTGTACTGCTCAAGTTAGAGAGAGGAGCTGCTCTGCGTGCGAGGCATCGCAATGGTCTTTAAGCTAATCACTCGGAGACTGTAAATCGTCTGCTTAGCTATATGGTCTCTCGCACGCAGAGCTATGTCGAGGTCGCGCAATTACGCGTGAAGCAAAATATTATGATATATGTGTGGGTGGGCGAGCGTATTATTAGTTGATACCAACCGGCAGAGAGATGTCCGTAGCTTCCGCTGGCGCTGCTGCTCCTGGAACCATTGACAATGGAGGCGAGACTGTTGGGACTGAAGCGAATCATGCTGTCGATGTCGAAGCGATCCGAGTAGGGCGAACTGCTGAGTGCCCTCTTGCGACTGGCTCGTATCGCCGAGGCCCTGGGACTGCCCAGTCTCGAACCTGTAACCCGTCGTCGTCGTTATATTATCGTTATCATTACTATTATTATACACACTGATGCGGTTTATATTCTTGCTGCGGTCGCGGCGAAAACCGCAAGCGTGCGCGCGCGCGCGCGAGTGAGAGAGCAAGAGCTGCAGCCTACTCGAATTTCGCCGCAATTTTCTAGATAATTGAGCAGCCCGTTTGTAAATCCGACGATTTGCATAATTCGCCTGCCGGTGGCGCGAGGGTATTAAGAGCTTAACTTGTGGGACTTCGCTGCATCAGAGAGTATACTCGGAATCGGTGGGTACTGCTAGGGCTGCTCGCATCAGGATTATCCACACATAGCATTAATGAATTCAAGAGGAGGCGTGTGCATGTAGTGGGGGGGGGGTATAGCAGTCGAAAAGTAATTGGTTAATTCCGAGCCGGTGTTAATGAGGTCGTGTCGCTTGGCACTAACGAGCTCGCTGTGTAGGTAGCTGCTCTCTTCGTTTTGTCATACGTTAGCATACAAATCAGCGGTAGCAGTTCTTACCGTCGATCGAGAAGGGAAATTCCGTGGAGGCTATCGTGCTGCCGGGGGCTGCCGCGTGCAGGAGGTACTCCGGCCCCAGAGCGCCCAGTCCTGCTGAAAAACAAAATCCGCACACACACTCGAGTCAGTATTATATAGATACATATTACGGAAATGCGGGTGAGTGGATACACAATAGATCGGCTCTACTGCCCGCATGTATGCATAAGGCGAGAGTATATACTCACCGTGTAAAGAAGCGCTGGGGCTGTGCTGGAGGTGGTAGAGGTGGTCCATGTAGTTGAGCCGATAGGTTGGATGAAGCTGAGCCGTGTGCTCCGAAAGTGGATGACTACGGCGCAGGAAGTCGGCTGCTGCTGCCGCTGCGGCTGCTGCTGAACTTGCCTCGTTCGTCCCAGCGGCAGAGGTATTGCTACTCTCCCCAGGTTGCTCGGCTGCGGCCGAGCCGTTCTCCTTTCCTCTGGACGGACTCGCCAGACTCGTGCTACCCGACAATCTGCAATTCAGAGAGACAGAGGGATGCTTGCTTTAGTGAAATGTTTTCTCTCTGCTGCTGCTGCTGCCTCCGGGCTCAGCAGGCAAAAAAAGGAAGAAAAGAAAGCTAAGGTAAAGAAAGCGTTCCTCCCACGTCCGCGAAAGAGAGAGAGAGAGAAAGAACACGAAGGAGAGGTAGAGAATACAAGGGCCCCTCGGGATAAAGACGCGCGAGAGGAAGAAGGTCCACACACACACACATACACGTACACACGAGCGTTATAGAGGAGGAGGAGGGCTGCGAAATGAGCTGCAGCACCGAGACGCCCACGTGTGCAGAGCGAGAGAGAGAGAGAGCGCAATCTCTCTCCCTCTGCTCGCGCATGCCTAAAGCTCGATTAAGTTATTACCGCCAACAGATATAATCGAGCAGTGACTCTCGCTTCTCTCTCTACCTTCTTCTTCTTCTCCTCTCCTTCGAGAGAACCGCTTTTTCTCTCGCTCGCTCGCGGAGGAAAAACAAAAGTCATATTCTCATGCAGCGCGCGCGCGGCCGAGTCGAATCGCGCTGCAGGCAAGCAAGCAAGCGCAGCCTCTTTTTTGTCCCTCGCTTATATACTCGCGCTCTCTCTCTCTCTCTCGGGCCTAAGAACGAAACGCGCTGTGTGCTGCAGACACAAAGAGCGCGGACGAGCGAGAGAGAGAGAGAGTAGAAAACTGGTCGGCGCACACCAACAAAGCGCTCAGAAACCTCGTGACCGGCCTTAGCGTAGGGCTTAGCCCTCCTCTCTCTTCTCTCTTTCTCTCTCTCTCGCTCTATGTAGCCAAACAACAATTTTTCTCTTTCACTGCGTGGTGGAACATTCCTGCGAGAGAGAGAGAGAGCGTTTCTGTGTGTTTTTATACTTTTATTCGCGGCGGTAATTATAGCGCCAAAGTTCTTGCTCGCTCGAGCGCGAGAGCGCGTGCATATGTCGCTCGCGCGCGCTATTCAAACGTCTAAACTCTTTCGCCGTTCTTGTTTTGTGTTTCTTCCGACTCACCGACTCGGCGCCTCGCACACGTGGCCTGTTACTGATGCATGCTGTCGGCCTCGTCGTCGTCGTTGTCGTCGCAGTCGTTTCTCCGCACATTGTTTCTCTCTCACGAATTTTCACTCAATACACGATATCTCTATGTAACGAATTTGGCGAATAACAGCAGGGATTGCAGGCAAGAGAGATACACACTCGCGGTGCTGACTTGAGGCGCGTCCGAGGAGAACTGAACTGCGGTAGGACCACCCAGCCGGCTCTTGCTGCTGCTGCTGCCTTCTCTCTCTTCTATGTCTCTCTCTCTCTCTCTGCAGTATACAGCAGAGGAAGGGAGCAAAAGCAGCCCAAAGCTGTGTATGCGTGTGTCTGCTGCTGCATCGTTGTATAAGTGAGCGCGCGCGCAGGTGCCTTCGGATCCTCAATGTCTTACTCTCGCAGCGAAGAAGGCTCTCTCTCTTTCTGACTGCCTCTAGCCATCGCGCAATGTTTGAATTTTTTCCCTGCATTCCTCGGCACTGTCTGCACACTGATGCTGCTGCTCTGCTGCTGCTGCAGCCAGAGCCTCCGGCCCTTTTATATATACTGACTGAATACATTTGTGTTTGTATTATTTTGTCGAAACGCGCTCGCTCGCGCTAATGAACAAAGAGGCGAATCTATATATATACACGTATATGCAGCGTATACATATCTAAAGAAGCAGAAGAAGAAGAGGAAGGGACACGAGAGTAGCGCACGCGATGATATCGTCGCGTATATAGCCTCCGTTCGACGAAATGTCTAACGAGGAGCATGTCGCGAGAGCGATTGTTTATAAACTGCCCGCGCGCGCGAGCTGAGATTCGAGAGATGAAAACGCAGCGTTTGTGTGTGCGCAGTGTATATACGTGAAAGCACAGAGAGAGAGAGAGAGCGGAGAAGCGAGAGCAGAGAGGAGAGAAGATAATTGAGTTATTACTGCAATTGTAGACCACCTTGGAGGGCTCTCTCGCTCTGCTGATTCTTCCCCCATCACGTTTATATTATCCATCATCCACGAGGGAGAGGGTAAATAGTAGATAGCGATTTTCCGGGCCCTTTTCGGGGCGCAACAAGCATTCGGCGGTGACGATCGGTGTAATAGAGCCGTAATAAGATAATTATTTCATTGGCCGGCAGCAGCAGCAGCATCAGCGGCGGTGATGCTCCGCTGCCAAGGTCGCGGGAGCTAAGCAGAAAACGAGTCCCTCCCAAGGACAGAGAGGAGTATAGTCCCCCCGCGCGCGCGCGCGCTCGCAACTATAAAGAGAGAAAAAGAGAGATATATACATCGGGAGGGATTGAGCCACAGCAGGGCTTTTCGGCTTTTCGATTCCGGGAATCAGCGGGCCGCCGCTGCTGCTGCTGCATTTGGCTCTTTTAATTTCTTTCTCTCTCCGCTGCTGCTGCTGTTGCCGCTTCTTCTCGTCGGGGCCCTCTCTCTCTTTCTCTTCCTCTCGCGAATTAAGTCGTTATTTCGGCAGGTGGCTGGCACACGCGCTCTATACTCCGAAAATTCCGGAGCTGATGCAGCACGCGCACCAGCTGCCCTATGGACTCTTGTATGTGTGTATAAAAGCGTAATGAGGATTGAGCGAACGCGTGTGTCTGTGTACACAGAGGAGAAGAGAGAGACAGAGAGAGAGAGAGCGGAGAAGAAAAAGGAGGTACTATGTCGAGTAAGTTACACCTCTCTTATCCGTAAAGATCGCGCGCGGGGCTGAGCGCGCGCGAGAGATACTCGAATGCCCAGGTCTTTCGAATAACTTTACTACCGGTTTCTCTCTCGCCGTCTCTCTCAGAGAGCACAGCATCTAAACTCTCTCGGATAACCAGCCTCCCACGCCCGTGTGTGTATGTGTGTACGTACACAGCGGGTAGAATGTTGCATGTTTTTTTTCCTCCTCCTCGTCGTCGTCGTCGTCCTCCGTGGAGAAAATAAAGCGCAGCTCTCATTCCGGCCAATAAAGAGAGATTGAACGCGAACGAATTTCGTCGTCCTCCGCGCGCGCGAGCGGCGTCGTCGGGTCATTGGCCATCGGCGCTTGTATCTCTCTTTCTCTCCCTCTCCCCTGTGCGCGAGATGCCCCACTCGAGTGACATCGTCATCATCGGACCGGTCGCCGATGCACACACACACGTATGTATAAGTATATACACAGACACAGAGACAGACGCAGAATCGCGAGCAGCAGAACACGAGGCCGTACACACAAGCTTTCCGAGAACAATGGTCCCGCTCTCGTCCTCCAATTGAGAAAGACAAGGTATAGGACGACAGTCCGCAAGAGAGAGAGAGAGAGAAAGAGAGTCAAGAGAGGCGCAAGAAACACTGTGGGATTGCCAGCGTATACGCTTTCGCGTCTCGAGTGCGCAGATCTCAATTGCGAGAGCGTCCGACGAGCAACAAAAACGCGCGTCTCTCTCTTCTCTCTCTCTCTCTCTCTCTCCTGATCTTCGCATTGCTCGGACGGCTTTTTTCGCGCGCGCGAGCGCGAGCGGAGCACCAGCAGCAGGGTTATATCTAAATAAACTAGCGAGCTTAATTGTGCGTGTAGTGTATATAGATATACAAGAGGGGTGAGAGCGAGAGAGAGCGCAACAGGTACACGCTGCAGCAGCGTTATATACAGCCACCTGTTGCTACTCCCTCGGTCCCTCGTCGGTGTATATGGCAGTAGTACATAATACCGGTGCTGCTCATTTCTCTCTTTCTCTCTAATAAAGTGATTAATAGCGCGGCGAGGGGAATCAATAATCCATTGTGTCTGGTGCGACTCTGCTCTCCCTTGATAACGATCGCGAATCCGAGAATCGATTTCCTCTCAGCTCTCACTGCGCTCTGTGTCTGTGTGTGTGTGTGTGTGTACGTATACCTTCATCTTTCATTCCTTATCTCGCATCTTCTCTCTCTCGCTTGGTTTCTATCTTTATCGCATTCGCATCTCACTCCCTCCCTTTTCACGACTCGGCGAGGACTGCTCCGTGCCGCGCTCGCGCGCGCGCGCGCACGAAACGACGTCGTCGTCGAGCGGACTTTTTCGGGGAAGCGAGGGAGGGAGGGACCGGTTCAAAAATACTTCGGCACACAGCGTCTGGAGAGTCTGGACCAGACCAGCCTCTCTCTCTCTCTATAGCAGCGCGGATGAAGGCATAAATCGCTTCCACTACCGCTGCTGCTATACATTTGACAATGCGAAATTCGATAATTTATACTCGACACAGAGCCGGCCATTCATTTGACGAAGCGATGAATCGAGCGTCTGTCAGCGACGACGACGGCGAAAAAGAGAAAAAGGCATCGGAGGAAGATTAGAGAGAAAGAGAGTCTCGCGGGAGCATAAAGTGTGAATTGTCAATAAGTCGCGAGAGAGCTCGAGCAAACATTTGCCATCGGGAAGAGAGAGAGCGGTAGCTCTGTTGGCTCTCACACTGCACGGTCCTCTGGAGAGTAAAGTATAATCGAAGCGCAAACAGAGGCTGATTTTCAGCACAAACAACAAAATTTGTTTGGCCAGGATAAACAGAGCTACTAACAAGCTTATAATATACACCGGCTTGTATGCATGTATAATTGCGTGTACGACTCGCGGAGGGGGCGGGAGTACAGTAGTTTATATAGACAGACTTTCTCGGAAAGGAGCTCTGCGCGAGAGCACATGGCGCGCACATTGAGGACATCCGCAAGCGAGACAGACTGCTGCAGTGTTACAGATTCAACGATATCATGACGAAAGAAAAACAGACTCGCAAAATAACGAAAAAAGATGTACTCACGGAGGATGAGGAGGCAGCGCGTTGTAGGCGAGGGCGGCGGCGTGGTGTTCCCAGGCAGCGGCCGCGGCAGCCGCAGCGGCCTGGGCGGCTGCTGCTTCCGACGGCCCAGTCTGCAGCTGAAAGGCCGAGGGGTGGTGCGGCTGGAAACTGGCTGCCGCGTGAAACGCCGAGTGCGGGTGGTTGAGGTGTGGTGCCGGCGGCGGCGGCAACAGCGAGAACGTCTCCTGGTGGTAGGCCACTTCCTTCTCCGGCATCGTGGAGAGCGAAGTGAACAACAACAACAACAACACACAACTTTTCACTACAACTGAACCAACAGCAGCAGGAACAACAACAACAACAACAAAACTCGTCTCAACTGCAGTGATGAGAACTACTTTCAGTCCAGGTCGTTACATAGCTGCGTCGAGCGCACATCTCCCGTCGTCGCGTTTGATGATCGCTCAATCGTCTCTGATCGCTGTCTGCGTCTGAACTCTGCTACCGAGCTGAGCGCACTGCGCCGATGGTACTGCTTGCTCGCTGCCAAGGGTTGGTGGGCGTGCGGTGCAGCAGCAGCAGCAGCAGCAGCAGCAGCAGCAGCAGCAGCTAGAGGAGAGCAGAGGGAAAAGTCTAAATGAGCTATACGAGCTCTCGTGTACTACCGCGTATACACTATGGTGGGGGCGCGAGTGAGTGAGTGAGAGAGAGAGAGAGAGGAGGTACTCTTTGGAGCGAGCGGAGAGACTGCGCGTGTCAGTTCGACAACTCAACTAGCACCACTGCGATCGCCTCCCCACTACTCTACGGCGCACTATACCACTCGGCCGACTCGCTCGCTTTCTTTACCCTCCCCTCATGGGCCTTCCCCACCCGCGCAAACACTCGCGTTCTACCTCCCACTTCCCACTCTTCGCGAGTACTACCTCCCTTTTTCTTCCTTCCTTCCTTCTCTCTCTCTCTCTCTCTCTTACTTATATAGTTATATATACTTTCTCGCGTTGCCGCCGCACTCTATACCCAATTTCATCCTTTTATCCTATTTATTTGTTGTATCAAATAACATTTTCGCCCGAGTTTGCGTTGCGTAATGTCTCGCTCGCGTTTTTTGCGGGCTTCGACTGGATTCCTTGTGCAGTGCGTATATAATGTGTAATATTATAATATATACGTTATGTATATACTGCTGCTGCTTGTTCGAGAGACAGAGAGATCTGCCTACCTGTCGATCAGTGCCTATTTACACGCTCGATAATCTCGAAAACCGCCGCCGCCGCCGCAGCGACTTATTTTAGGCGTCGGTATATTATAAGTGTACCTATATAGATTCGCTTTGCCGGGAATTTACATAAGAGACTGACTTCGACCGCATTGCGGTCGGGGCATTTATGGGGGACGGATATATTATAATATACCGTCAGCAAATTTTGTTGTACACGCGGCCACAATTGCGAATGCTAAGGTTCTTAACGATCTTTCTTTCTTTCTTTCTTCCTTTATTTTTTGAGGGAAAAACGAGGGAAAAGGCGATTTTTTCCGGACGCCATTGTTGGGTGAGCGTGACGAAAGTTGGCTCAAAGTTTCTATTTGGAGGGGTGTATGTGCTTTGAAAAGTCCTACAAGGAATTGGGACCGTGAGCGATTAATTTAACGTGAAAATTAATGTTTCACGAGTCATTGTACGTAATTTGTAGCGCCGAGGTGAGATTGAACAAGAGGATATATACGGGCTCTGGAGCAGCGGCATTTTTACGTGGCGCGCTGCTGAGGAGAATATGGTGCAGGTACTGCTAGATGCTTGTTATTGATGATACAAAGAAGCTTGAACCGTGAATTGTTTGTATTCGTACTGACAAAGAGAGACAGAATCTTCTAAGAATACATTGACATTTCGGAAAAGAAACATGCTTTTCCGGCTTTAAAATTCGTTGAGTTTAGTATTACTAAATTACAAATACTCTACTTGACTATTTAACCTGAATTAGATTAGTTTCGTATTCAATTTTAAACTAATTCAGGTAAAATTTTCCAATTATTTATTAGAATAATTTACTTTATATGTATATTTACTATAAAGTATTTTTCAGAATATGTTGTTAGAAATAACAGAAACTAATTTTTGTGTGCGCACGTAATGCACATATTTAGCGGAGGAGAGCCGGAGATCGAAGATGATGAAGTCATTATAGTCGGACGCTCGAACTTACAATCTGACCGCGACCCTTTCTATTAATTTTTTTTCTCCCATAATAACACGGATAGGCGAGACCGATGATTTGTAGAACAAACCGAGTTTTTAAAACTGATGTGTTTGAGTTATTACACCTGTCTTTGTGCGCTAAAACGTAAGAAAAACACTCGGGATTATCTATTTTTTTTTCATAATTTACAGGGAAAAAAATTTAAACAAACAGCATATTTCCAAGGTAAGAGTAAAAAAAGTCACTCGAATAATGGTTAAAATATCAAAAGATCGGTATGGTCAGTGCATTATTACAGGAATTAAATCTACTCTTAAAAATTTCTTTAATAATCGACAACGAATTGAAGAAACATTCAGTTACACGTGCTTTAAAAATTGTCTCTTCTCGAAGAATGTTTGGTAAAGTGTTATTACTTACATCCAATAAAATAAAGACAATTTTTTAATAAACTTTTAATTAAAAACGATTGAAATTTTAATGTTTTTCAAAAATTTTCAGCAGAAAGTAACTGAATTTCCAATTATTGTACTTTGAAAAAACTGGTGTTGTTTAATTATCAACTAGCACTTTTTTATAGTGCATCAGAGTCAACAATAAACGTAAAATAAAATTTTCAGGAAGCGATTCCCAACAGCGAGGGATTTTTTAAATGGCGAAATCGATCCTTACATCAGTGCAGTACAAAAAAATAAAGTTGTAATGATGAAACGTTGTGCGCTTGTATATAAAGACTCGGAGGCACTTGGAAAACGAGTATTTTCACCGGATCTCAGTGATACGTGGTTACCGATGACCGACGTTGCAGGCAATTGAAAATTATACCTTGCCGGGACTAATTTGTACACTACTTACGTGCATTTAAATGGAAAACGGCGTTTAGGCTCATTTTTCAGAGATCGCAGTATAATAACAGTTTGCGGCGTGTGCAGTATATCGCGCGCGCGCATGCGCGGTAAATGGCTTCGAGCAAATGTCTTCATCTGTTAACTATCAAGTTTAATTACGTTATTAAATCGATCGTGTAATAAAGATATACAAGAATTTTAAACAACTCGGAGGAAAAAAAAATTCTTGTAATATTTTTCCTCTTTATGATTTCATCAGCAAGTTGCGAACAACCGAGTGTTAATTCACACTAAAATTTCCTGACGACTGTATTCGGGAGGTTTGATAAAAAAAAGAAGAAGAAGAAGAAGCAGAAAAAGAAACCGCACCGGCCAATAAATTATGCTACCTATGAGATTCTCGGTATGTTTCATGAATAAAAAGTATTCAAAAAAGAGCAGCACACACGCACACCTTCCTAAATTAGTCACTTCTTATACCGAGAAAAAACTGCTTTTTGCCTCGCCGCGAAGATTAGAGTATTGGAGCAAGTTTGCTGTAAATTTAACGATATTTTCGAAACTTTCAGAGACACACACGTTCCTTCCCACACATAAATTCTGGTCTCTTTATTCTCTCTCTCTCTCTCTCTCACTCTCAAATCCCGTTTAATCCCCGGAGACTTAACGCCGTCACGTCGATGAGTATCGGAGAGAATATAAGTAATCGGTAACTTTTGACGCGCGGCTGACAAAGACGAATTACATTATACAGCAGCCGATTTATTAAAAGGAAAAATCCGTACCAACATATATTGTCAGTACAACATTATTATAGCAAAATACTCACCCCGGCCGCAAGTGTGTACAAACAAGCTTACGCAGCGTAGCAAATGCGATTAACCGGATTAACAATACTTCTTCGGCGTAACGAAGTTATCGCCAGTCGCGTGGCGTCGGCGTCGTTGAAAGTGTCTCCGGCAAGTGAGAGAAAAGGCGAGAGAGCGACGAGGAGAGATCCCGAGGCGCAGATAAGTAAGAAGAAACCTGGCGTCGGCCGAAGGCTGCTGCTGTGCCTATGCTGATGCCGGTTAATGGGAAAAAGCCAAAAGCCAAAGAGAGAAAAAAAGAAGAAACGAGCCCATAGATATATCGTCACGCTGAAAAGAAGAGATAACTGAGGTCAGTGCAAATGACCAAATGAGCGACGCGCGTTCCGCAGACACTGCAGGGTGCGCCGTCGTCAGCAGGGGGGCACGTGCAGTGCCGATGTTGAAAAAGAAGAAGAAGAGAAGAGAAGAAGGTCCTGCGCGCGTGCAATCTGAGACTTTGAAAAGACCTAAGCACCGATTTCCGCCGCTGTCGCTTGTCCTCGAGCTTTCTTCGGACAGCAGCAGCACGGGAGAGAGATGATCTCGAATTGCGTCGTCGGGCTTTCTTCCTTCCTCCCCTACTTCCATCAGACTCATCTCCACTTTCTCCTCTCGTTATTATTTTTGTGCAGTGACTAGTCGAGAGAGAGAGAGAGACGACGACGACGACTTTGTTATTGTAGGTTAAAAGTCGTGTGTGTGCGCGCGTATAATATATATCTGTGGGACCGGGGCCCACAGTGGCGGCGTCGTCATTCGCGGACGAGCTGCGCATTATAGAGCCATTAACTGGTCGGTGGCTCGTTGCGGTTGTCCTCGACTCGTCGGCCCCTCTCTCTCTCAGACTGCAGCAGCAGCAAAGCAGCATCAGCTCTTCCCCCCTTTCGTTCGTGTTCTCTTCCTCATCTCTCTCTCTCCCTCTGCTTCCTTCTCGCCCGCAGCCTTCGCTCTATTATTATTTACTCGATTTTGCGCTCCAGTCCACACCTAATTACTCTTTCAGCGTCGCGCTGCCGATTTTCACCGAGATCGCCGCGAGATCGTGTGCTTTCCGTTCACTCCTCTCTCGCACGCTATATCCGCGCTCGCGCGCGCAAGCGGTAACTGTACGCGGTAAGTAAAGATGTTGTACCTACATGCAGAGGTATGTGTGTATATAAGGGCGCGCATCGTCGTGATGCGAGCGCGAGTATAGGCGCAAAAAAGCTGCTGCTCTCTCTCTCTTGTGTGGATGTATAATACACACATACATATACCACATATACGGGGGGCGAGCTGGCAACATCGCAACATCGGCGCGCACAGCTCGTGAGTTGCCGACTCGCAGTCGGGTGTCGGGACTGTCTCGGCGGCGGGCTCTCTCTCTCTCTGTCTCTCTTTCTCTCTCTCTCTCTCTCTTTCTACTTACGACTTGTCCGCCGGGCAGCCCTGCTGTTCTCTCTTGCTTGCAATAACCCAATATATACACATACGCGCGCGATAGTGGCCGGCGAGAGTCGAGATTCAAGAATTTCCGGAGAGCGGCCGCCGCAGCCGCTTGCAAATTAAGACATTATATCAACAGCGCTTCTCACTCTTTGACGCCGTCACGCCGCCGCAGCTCTTTCTCTCTCAAAACTCGTATACATGCGTGTATGAATATTTATACCGAGACGTGTAGCTATATATACGTGCGTGCGTGTATATATAAAGAGAAAGAGCGAGAGAGAGAGAGAGAGAGAAGGTCGGGCCCCGAGGGGCCCCGAGAGAGAAGAAAAAATAATTGATGGCGGGATGACTTTATGGCTTTTCGATACTCTCTCGCGAAGAGTCAGAGAGAGAGAGAGGGAGAGAAAAAGAGCCTGTGTATATACACATATAGGTATGCGCTGTGCAGAGGATGACTCGTTAATTTAGACATTCTCCCGGCTCGTTTCTTCATCTTCTTATTTTTTCCGCTCGTCATTCCACTTTTGTTTCTCCCCCGCTCGGCCGTCATCGGACAATAACGCGCGCGCGATAATTTTCCCCAAAGAAGATAATCCGCGCGCACGCACATAATGGAGTACGAAAAGCATTAGCCGCGGCCGGAGGAATAGAGCTGTCCGCGCCGCGCGCGGCTAAATACTCGGAGCGATTGGCGTTCCAGCAATTTCTTCGAAATAGACTCATCATCGACGAGCCGAGGCTGAGGCTGCAGCAGAGGCAGAAGGAGAGAGAGAGAGAGAGCAGAGTATGGAAAAGGGCGGCTGCAGCGTCCCGGGAGGCCGGTTGGATGCTGCGCAAGGAGCGCGCAGGAACGCAAAAGGAAGGCAAAAAACACGAAAAAGGTATATAAGAAACCCTTTCCCTTTCCCCTCGCGAGCTGTGCGCTGGGCCCGATCTCTCTCACTCACTGATGCTGTGTGTACCACCTGCAGTGGGGGTCCGGCCAATGAGATAGCGCTTGGCAAGGGGCCCCCGCGACATGACCGGCAGTTGGTCAGGTGCGCCCCACTCGCTCTCCCTTTATATATATTTTTACTCGCTTTTTTTCTCCCCGCGCGCCAAACTGCTGCTGCTGCTGCTGCTGCCTCTCCTCTCTCGCGCGATCTTGTATTCGTATACATATACCTGCGCTATAGTTTTGCGATCGAATTTATTATTATTTCTTATTCTTTTGTGTCAAAACAAAATAAAGCCGGAGAGAGAGAGAACAAAACCGCAGGACAATAGGCAGCTTATATGCCTATATATTTCGGCGGGCGGCTTTTGTCGGGGGGTCCGGCGCGCTGATTGTCTCGCGCTCGCGCGCCAGCGGGACCGTAGGAGGCCGATTTTCCAGACGACTTAATCTCAACTCGAGCGATGCGGCTATGTGTAAACTTGGCCAGTCTCTTTCTCTCTTGTATACATATACTGCGTGCGAATCAGATTACATGAATAATATACTTTATCGCGCACGCTCTCTCTCTCTCCCGGCATGTGGAGTAGTTGCATTACGAAACCCGAGGCTCCTCCTCGCATATACTCTCTCTCTCTCTCGACTCAATTAGCTCTGTTGCCGCAGAGAACGAGCGAGCTCGCACGCTATATTATAACTCGGCTTCTACATTGGGAGAGAGATTTTTCAGGTAAGAAAAGAGCCGCCTTGGTCCGACACGCAGGGCGCTATATAGTCGTCCTCTATCTCTCTCCTCAGAGAGAGAGGCCGTTCGGCTTCGTTAGCCGAATATCACACACGAGAGATGAAGAAGTCAAGTCGTCGGAAAGAGGAGCTGAAACCTGCTGCTGCTGCTGCTGCTGCTGCCGGCCCTCGGGCAGTACCTTCTTCTCTCCTCTCTCTCTCTCTCTCCCCCGAATACACTTATCGGAAACGAGTCGTTTTTTTCTTAACGGCAGCCGGACCGGGAATTAGTACGGGCACACAGGTATGTATACAAGTGAGGAAAAATTTTTCACGTCCCACATTATTTAAGGAACCAGCAGCCTCTCGTTATACTGCCCAGCGTCGGACAGTGAAAAATCGTCGGGACCCTATTATGCGTATTATAAGAAGAGAGAGAGAGAGAGAGCGTCAGCGGCTTTGTCGTAATAGTCAAAAGAATGACTGCGGCGCGAGTCGAGGCGTGGTCCGAGGCGTTGAGGCGTCGCGGCGACGACCCCCTGGGACCATTGCCTTGAACAATCCCAGGAATCTCGAACACATATTTTTCTAGTTCTCACACTATATAGTACGCTTTACTTCTTACATATTTTTTATCCTCTCTTTCTCTCATCGGCATCGGCTTATATACATATAGCGTCCCTTCTCTCTCGCTGCGCGCAAACTCGCCGCGATCAGCATCAGCATCAGAGAGGATTTCGACGCTGAGCCGAGTTTTAAACCGCTGACTTTTGACGTCGTCGTTTGTGTCATTTGTATTGTACCTGCCGATTCGTTACGGCGAATAATGTGCGGCAGCACTGCTGGGGGGGAAGCGCATAAGCGGCGGCTGCAGAGATCTCTTGGAAAAAGGGAAAATTAGCTCTGAAGGTGAAGAGGGTAAAAAGGCACTGCAGGTTTCGCGGAACGAGCTCGTTCGAAATCTCTCGCCGCAAGGTGCCCGCAGTGAGAAAGAGCGCCGTCTAATGAAGACATCTATCCACCGAATCCGAAGGCGAGTGAGAAGGTAGATGAAGGAGGGGGAGAATGCCTATAAGCAGGAGGCAGTGAGAGAGAGAAAAAAGAGAGAAGAAACCGCCTCGACGAGTCATTCGCACAATGTGCGCCCCCCAAAGTCGGGGCCATTGTCGGGTTCGCGCTCGCACCGCGTAATAATAGTCGCTCGCGTTGGGTCCTTTTATGCCACCGCCGCCGCTGCCGTCAAAGGACCAGTCGTATACGTCTTGTAAGCTTTTGCTCGGGACACATTCGGTGGATATATATATTCTCTCCGAGAGTTATTTCCAAAGACGGACCGGACGCCCACTACTACTCCCTTTTTTCCTTTTTTTCGCTCTGCTTTTTCCCAGCAGCGCGGAAGCTGCGCTGATCTGTATAGCCGATGCCATACAGCCCCTGCTCAAAAGGATTTCAGAGAAAATCCCGGGGCCTCTGTATACCACGGGCCATTTAGCACACGGGACAAGCTTAGCTGCTCTCTATACCTGTTACCTGCTCGCTCTCTCGTGTTCGCTCTCTTGTCATGCGTTATATTCTACCTGTATATACCGATCGCTCGAGAGCGGCCAATAAAAAATAATCTCTCCGACGAATTCCCCGGCGCGAACACTATACGCGCGACATTTTTATTAGTATTAGCATTAAAATTCCGACAGCTTGTCTTTCGCTACTTTCGACTTTCCTCCTCTCTTGCGATCGTATATGCGTTGTCGCGCGCGCTTAACGGTTACGATTTAACGATTGCCTCAGAGAAGCGGTTAATTTATACATTCCTACATCTTTCTCTCTCTCTCTCTCTCTTTAACTTTTTGGAAATATATATAAGAAAAAAGCCGAAAAAGTGACAAAGTGTTAAAGCCGGCACCGCCGTCCATAAATTCCTCTCCTCCCAGCAGCGCGCGAGCTGGTTAAGTAACTCCAGCCGTATATGCGCGCTCTTTTATGGATACATCTTGATTTATCTTTGGAATTTATTGCTAACGCGCGCGCGCGCGCGTGCGGAGCCGAAAATTATAAATACAGCAGGTTGTATCACATACACACACACACACACTGCATCCGCCGTTATAAAACCGGAGCTCGTCGTCGGGGTCCCTCTCGAGCGAGACCGATCGACAGAAAATGTCAATATTTTTCCTGCCTTTACGAGGCTTGAAATAATCTGTAAAAGGATTTGTTTGTGTATGTGGCGGCGGCAACGGCGGCGTTGCGTCTCAATCTCGGGGCCTCCTCCGGGCCACTCGCTCGTCATGTTTTAATTTCACGGCCAGCTCTCTCTCTCTCTCTCTCGCGCACGCTTGTTGCTCCTTCAGCCTTGCGTCTCATCGGGCCAGCCCGTGGGACTCGGCTCTCGGTTGCTCCCCCCTCCCCCTCCACTCTCCCTCCGCGAGTTTATAAGTCCCACAGAGACGTGGCAGGCCGCAACTCACGGAGGCGGAGCCTCGGCTCACCTCGCCTGCTCCTCTCGCGTTTTCTTCTTCTTCGTCGTCTTCTTCTTCTTCTTCTGCGGCCTCCCCGTCTTGTATATGTATATATACTCCCGCGGGCCGCCCTTATTTCTTTTTCAGGCTGCGCACGGACACCCTCGAGATGATTGTGCATTCTTTCGAGACGCTCACCTGTTTGTTTATTGTCGCAGATGAATTTTTTGAATTTCGTTACGAAATTGTACCGAGATCTGTTTTCGTAGCTTTTAGATCGGTATTTTTGAAAAAAATCGCTTTTGTCGTGTCTGCTTGCGACTCGGGCATTTTTTGCGCCGATTCGCTTTCACTGCTCTACTTTTGCGTGTATTTGGGTGTAAAAAGATCGAAATCGAAAAATTCCTGGATCACGATCTCGCGCCGCACCTTCGCTGCTGCTGCTGCCATCTCAAGGCGACTCGAGTATCGGTATGTACCTACCGCTGGATCGCGAATCGCGATTCACCTGATGCAGCGGCCGTCGATAAAAGAGTTATCCTTTTTGGGAGTCGTGTGGTGAATAAATAAAACAAGCAGCTTTGTTATTGACAATTATATTAATACAAAAGTACACAAGTACACAGACACTATAATTATCGATACAAAAATATCCTAGTATTACGCGGTAGATTAAGAGGTTTCTCAGGTGGCAGTATGTACAAAAAATATGTAATAATGCGTAGTCTCGATATATCAATATTAACGCACATGAGTCAACTATATCGATTACAAATCATTTACAACTACGTTGTTATACGCATTACAAATATATATATATATATACTCTTAATTATTTATATGCTTTTATAATCCTGTTAATAATACACCAGTCCTCGGTTAATGATAAATTTTTCGGTTCGATTCTTTAAAGAGTTAGCGACGTTGCGCAGCTTCGTCGCGATTGATCAAATTTTCTATTTTTTTTTTTTTACCTTTTTCTCTCAAGATAAAAATCCAAGCGTACTTTTCGTGACTTTTCGCGCTCATCAAACGAATCGAATAAATATGGTAGTGTGTTAACTGTCGAAATGAGCTCGCGACGAAGCCGGGCGACATGGCACGCGATCCTCAAGGACATAGACTAAATAAACAAACAACAACAACAACAAATAATATATTAATAAAAATAATAATAATAATAATATAATAATAATAATAAAGACCTAAAAATAATCGCAATGTCGTTAATACAATAATAGATTTCTACATCGCCTATATATCGAGATAATTATTTTTCCGTTGCTTTTTTAACTTTTTCCCTTGTCTCGCGAATAGACTCACTACAAAGTAAGTAAGATGATCGATAGTATAATAGATAGACGAGTTGCGCGCGTCCAGATCGTATATGTGTATAATGTGTGTGTCAGGAAAAAGTGTAGGAAAGCGCATTGTCATTGGCTATATTTTGGCACGTTATGAATGACGTAAAAGTCAGGCTTTACGAATTTGACTGGCTCGTTGACGCATATAGGCAGGTCGCGAGCAGGCGAAAGAGGAAAGTATTGTTCGGCAGACGAGGAGACACGGCTTGCTCGATGGCACCTGATGGGCGGCAGTTGTCTTCTGCTCCGGGACTTAAAACGAATCAAAATTCGACTCTCTGTCGCTGCTCGCCTGCAATCGCAAAGTTGAATTATTAATTTGAGAAAATGTGACTATAATTATAGTACTTAATAGGATACGATTGTATCATACATACCCTGTCCTGATGGTAAAGCGGCGCGTGCTGTGCCGGTAGTCTCAGTGTACTGCCGAGATCCCTCTCGGCCATGGTGTGTCCCTCGCTCGCGCTGTCTCTAGCGTCTCTGTTGCAGTCTTTGTTTCGGTGCTCGGCCATCTTCGTCGGGGCCTGAATCGTCGTCTCGCCGCACGACCTGGCCAGGGTTGAACCCGCGTCTACGAGATCGAGCCGCATCAGCTGTTTCGTCGAGGCCTGTATCGTCGTCTCCAGCTCCTGCTCGCTCTTGCTCGACGGCTCGATCGTCGACTCGGCCGATGCCTCCAGCGTCCTCGTCACTGTCGCCGACACCTTGCGTTCAAATCACCGGCCGTTATAGTCAATCTCATCCATAACAATGAAAAATGTGTAAATTATACTCACTTGGAAACCAGCACTGACGAGCGCACCCGTCGGCTGATGCTGCTGTTGCTTGGCCATCCTCGAGTCCTGCTCTGACTTGTACTCGCAGCCAGCCTCGAGGTAGTCGATCAGCTTGTGCTCCTCGACGGCGAAGCTGCTCATGGGCTTGTAGTTCTGCGGCGTAGCGGACTGAGGTGCCGAGCGGTACTTTGCCCGAGGAATCATGACCGTCAGTGATCGGTCGCGCTGATCGTTCGACGGACAGCTGTTGTTATTGCTCGCGACCACTGGAACAATGGGCAATCACCGGGGTAAGTATATAGTTTGCTATAATACACTTTCGTCACGGATGCATGTCTCGAATGGAGAAAAAAGTGTAATAACCTGGAGCTATGATAGGTGCGGCCGGAACGGGTTTCCTCGGTGCTCGCCTTGCCTTGTTGTTGCTGATCTTGCGCGCGGGCCTCTTGGCGCTAGGGGGCGCTGGCGCCACCATCTGTGGAGGGGGCGGTAGGATGTGAGGCACGTGGTGAGGGATGGCCAGTTCAGCGAGACTGCCCTCGCTACTCGTGTCGCCGGCTCCGGGACCGGATATCATCGCCCTTCGGTCGCATGCCGCCGATCTAGATCTGCGGCTTGGGTTGCGGAAACAAGCCATACCCAGACAGACCGCCAGCAGAGCCACCAAGATAGCGCCCGTCGTCACCAGAGCGATCAGCAGAACTGAAAGTCAATCGTCGTCGTTATTAATCCGGTAAGTTTGATCCGAATTTCTTTTCTGGATATAGTAGTCGAGCGCTACCTTTTAGGTTAATTTGACACTTCTGGCCACTGTGCCAAGCGAAACACTCGCAGAATTCCTGGCCGTGGACGTTGACGGCGCAGTGTCCCTTGTTGTTGCACGCGGCGCATCCCAGAGGAGCCTGCGAACAGACTCGGCCGGGATAGGCCGGATTTTCCGACAAATCTGCGTAGCCTTCCTTGCAGGAGCACTGATACGAGCCCTTGAGATTGAAGCAGGCTGCGTTGGGCGAACAGTCGTGATGAGGTCCTCCCTCCTCTACGCCGCACTCGTCAAAGTCGATCGCTTCGACCTACAGACATTGACCGATCGATACGTTAGTTTGAAAGCAGTAGAAGAATAAGTAATCACGAGCGTAGTTACTCACCATTCCCAGATCTTTCGACGCGTACACCTCAGTTCCACCCAAGCTGTAGTTGCTCATAACCAGGTATTTACGGATAACCTCCTTCAACCTAGTCTCGTCGCTGTTAGCGGTCAACTGCACGTTGAACACAACCTTGGGTGGGTCTCTGGTAAACCTGGCGATGTTCAGACTACGATACACGTCCCTCAAATCACTTTGCATCAGCGTGCGATCCAAAGCTTCTCTAATGGGATGGAGGTAACGTCTGAAGACCATAGAACTGCTGTCGTTCATCGATGAATCGAAGACGATACGGTCGCGACCGAGTCGCTCGAGACCAACTCCGACGGTGAAAGTGTAGGTCGCTGAAATCGATAAAATTTATGAGTTTAATACGACCAATCCAGAAAGTAGGTGTTTATAGAAGAAAATTTCCTACGCTTGCAAGGACGATCGGGGAACATGCGAGCGAAGCCTCGTCTGCAGACACAGCGCATCTCTCCGTTGGATTCCGCGCATATCTCAGATTTCGAAGCTTTGCAGTCCGGTACGCACTGAACCTTCGGTGGTCGCACTGGAACCGATGGTGCTCCCAGTATACCTCCGGACAACACGCGATGGATTTCGTTACCGCTCACATCCTGTTCGTCACGAGAAATCTCTTCTTCTCCGTACTCGGCTTCCACCTGCGTGTTTGAACAATTGTGTTATTACAAGAAAATGCCGATTAGAAATCGCTGGCATGCAGTAGTAAAAAGGAATATTCGCAAAAATAGCTGTACCTCTTCCGCTCCAGCAGCGGGAGGCTTTTGGTCGCTCATCACGACAAAGATCGACTCGTTATCGTTTCCATTCTCATAGCCAGGCGAGCGTGTAACCGATTGAAGTATTGTTGACGTGATTGTAGAAATGACGCTAGTAGGTCGCAGCAGCGTCTTTGTAACGGTCTCGATCCTCACCGACGTTAAGGTGTGGGTAATTAACAGAGTTCTTGTCGTGGGAGGTGAACCCACCACAGACGTCTCTGTCCTCGTGACCGTCAGCGTTTCGAAGCGAGTAACCTGCACACACAGTTGAGTATTATTCATCGTCGTTTATTTATTTATTTATTTATTCATTTTTGTTCACTTGTACTTTACCTCTTGCGGTTTCACTTCCACTCTCTCGTTGGTCGAGTTCTGAATGAACTCGTGCACGACTGTGCCGATGATTTCCATCATTTTCGATGCCGATTCCTTTATTTTCGGATCCGTTTTCTTCGTCTCCTGCTTCGGAACACTGCTCTTGGTGATTTCCGAATTCTCAATATTGGCAACCTTCGTCACGGCGTCTATCTCAGTCCTCTGCTTCGTTCTCTTGTTACTGTTGTAATTAACGATCAACGTTTCGGTTGGCTCGATACGCGTCGATGGTAAGTGAACGTCAACGCTTGGCTCCAAGATTATAGAGAACTCGGGTACTTTACTCGGTTTTCTCGAAATGGTAGATGGCGCTATTCTCGTGGGCGACGGTCTCTGGTGATTGTTGTGGAAACCGTGCTGATCGTTGTAGTATTGAGAATGCCTGACTGCAGTGGAACTCGACGGGCTTATCGAGGCGATCGTGGGTTTCACAACGTGTCTGGGTAAAGCAAGTCAATTGTAACATAGGTATACATACGCGAATAGCGAATCATAATTTATGCGGACACGAGAGAAAAAAAAATCTCACCTGTGTTTAGTTTCGAACGGCCGAGCAGTATAGACACTGACGCGATCCGGTTTCTTTGTGTCGATCGGTTTAAGGAACTCCTCTGGCACGTTCACGACGACCGGTAAGTCCACAGTTCCGTGCACAATCGGAATTTTTGATTCGATATCCTGTATCACCGGTATGTGAGATGTCGCCACAGCGGTGCCAATTTGAATAGAGCCCGATACAGCCACTCCCGGTCGAACGGTCGCTATTTCAAGCGGCCGAGTTGTTTTCACAGCCGGGGGAGGTGGTACCATGTCCTGGAAATAGATTAATGTACAAATGAATGCTTCAATTATTAATGAATAATTAGCGAATAACGAGCCGATTACCAACCTGCGAGAGAATGTCAGCTAAATACGGTCGAACCACCGACGGCCTTGGACTTGGCGGTACCATATTGACGCTGGGTGGAGGAGGTGCTACGCTGGATTCTTTCAAGGGAATGTACAGCGGTGGAGGTTTGAGACCAGTGACGTCGGATTTTATCTTGGACTTGTTGTCGAGAGGCCGAGTGCTCGACGTGGTGGTCATCACTGGGGTCGTGCTCGAGCTCGCCATTACCGTAGCCATCGACGTGGTTGTCGGTCTTATCGACGTTATGTCTACCGGAGGTGGCGAGAGACCGAGTACGTCGGTAGGTGACGGTGGTGGTCGCAGTCCTTCGTCCATATGGCCTTGGTTGTTACCAACGGGTGGTGGTATCATGTCCTGGGAAAGATTGCCCGTCTTCGAAACATCTTCCTCGCGGTCGTTGTTGTCGTCCTCCTTGGAATCCGTGCTCGCAAAATTAGTCTGGAAGGCAGTGGCGAGCGATTCTTCGGTGGGTTTCTTCGGGCCGGTACTGGCACTACTCGGTGCTCGCTCCGTTTGTGTCTTACTTTCGTTTTCCTCGCCAGTCGAGTCTATCGGCAGTGAAAACTGCACGGTCGACTTTCTGTGATGATTGTTCGGTTTGTGAACTTTTCCACTGGAAATAACGACTGGTCCGGGCAATTGTGGTTTCGGCTTTGTTATTATTTGCGGATGATCCGGATGAGTTCTCGTCGCGTGATCGTATTGCGGCCTTCCTCTGTACGCGTACGTTTTATTTCTGTGCTGTTGTTGGCTTTCTCGTTCTTTTGTGTCGGCTTGAATCTGGAAA
Source organism: Cecidostiba fungosa (assembly GCA_900474305.1). Classification (NCBI taxonomy): domain Eukaryota; kingdom Metazoa; phylum Arthropoda; class Insecta; order Hymenoptera; family Pteromalidae; genus Cecidostiba; species Cecidostiba fungosa. Next base: position 41,875 of record UCOJ01000248.1, on the reverse strand, counting down.
ACTTGCCCGAGAACCGGTCGCACGTTGACTTGCGAGACGTGATTTATATCGGAAGATTCAGTTATTACTTCGGTATTGCTGTCCGAATTCGATACGGCGAAATTGGGTTTGGAGAACGGCCTACTGTGACCATTCGGTTCGAATACTGGTATTATAGCCGGCGGCTTGAGATCTATGATCTCGTGCGAGTAACCGGGCCTCCGGTCGGCTCCACTATCGACATCGGTGTCGTATTGGTTGTGCGTTTGCGTTAAATATTGATCCTGTTTCTTCTCGCTGCCGATAATTATATCGCCTTCTTCATGACTGTTGTTGTAAACATGCGTATCGACCGAGGCTGGGCCGTTATCGCTGTCATTTCGAACGTAATAATTGTTCTCCTCGATTCTGACACCAGATTCGTATTTGTTCAAGTCGGAATCGGTCTGCGCGTGTCCGTGATGACTCTCCTCGGAATCGGACGTGACCTTCACGTTTTCCGAAGCATCGACCTCGGAATCGATCGGTTTGTCGGAATAGCCGTGCTCGCCGTCGCTGGACGAAGGATTTTTATAACCGAAATCGCCTGCGTGATCGTCGGTAATGTAGTCGACGTTCTCTTGCAACGACTGATTGTTTATCGGCTCCTGCGACGGAATCTTGTAATTTTCCTCGTGATACTGATGTACTTTATTGGCAGAACCGCCGGCGGCTTGTTCTTGGTGAGCAGGATTGTATATCTGCTGATTTGACTCCGTGAAAGGCGCTACGCTTGGCGACTGCTGATAGTAAGTATTCTGTGGCAATCTGACGGGAGGTTGCCTGATGGGAATTTTCGGTCTCTCGATTCGCGTAGGTGGTCGACCGAAAGGACGAGACGTCATTCTGGTCGGTGGCCGAGGCCTACTAGTTGGCCTTGGCCAACGGGTTTGAGGATTCAGTAAAGGCTTCTTTTCGTTTTTCCAACTCGTATGCAACGAGCCCGCATTCGACGACGAATCGTAATATGAATTTTCAGTCGGTAAAGGCACTTCGGTTCTTCTCGGTGGAATCTGCTCGTTTCCTAAGTGAATTTTCGTGTGCTCTCTCCTCGGAGGGAACTGCACGTTTGGGTAATTACGCGGAGGGCTAGTAGCCGGTCTCGATTGTGGTCTGACGTGGCCACTCTCAGCTCCGTGATGTACGAGAATTTCCGAATGCACGTGTCCTTGACCGGTGGATAAATTTAATTTCTCGTGGTAGCGTATCGGTACTTTTTCAGAGCTCTGAGATATCGGTATGGAATGATGTCTATTGGCCAAATTTTGAATTTGGTTCGCTGGAAGTGCTGGCGGCCTCATGTAGTCCGCCGGATTGTCACTTTTCGAATACTGCGGGAGATTTTCAACCTGTGTGAAAAAAAATAATATATAATGAATTAAAATCGGGTGTAATGTGCAATTGAGAGTCAAGTGATAGTTCAATGTACCTTGTCTATTCCGATAAAGCCAGGTCCAACTTCCGGCTCGGGATACGGCGACGGATCATCGAAATATTGTCCGGAAATGTGTGGTTCACTGGTATCTCCAAAAATGAGAGCTTGAGTACCGCCCTGCGGTATAACAACGTTGGCTACTTGACTAGGCTGGATATTGACTAAAAGTGGCTGACCTGTAGATCTATCGATGACATGGGGAACTTGATGAACAATAGGCTCCGGTACGTGTGCTTTGATTCTCGATCCATCATAGCTACCGACGTTATCCGCTTTGACGAACTCTTTCGAGTGTAATCGATGCTTGTCATCGATTAAAACATTCGACGTGACAAGGGGATCTTGCGGACTCCACGGCGGTCGCTTATTTTTATCCGAGTTAATACGATGCTTCGAATCACTGTTCACGCTCGTCGGTATGGAAGGAGGAATGAGAAGTGGATCGTTTTCCAGAATATCCTGTTTCGAGCTGATCCTCGTGGGTGCCGGGTTGGAATAAATTTGCTGCTGATGATGTTGCGGTCGCTGGGAAATAGCAGGATCGTGAAAAACTACTGGTCCCTTTATGTGCTCTTCGTAAATTTGATGCGCGGGATAAATTTCCAGTTGTTGCGAACCTTTTTGAATTTTTATCGGCGGCTTGGGAGGTTCGTTATCCACGACCTCTAAAACCGGATGCACCGGAATGTTCGGCACGGATATCGGCGGAGGTTTCATACCTATGTTCTCGTCTTGTCCGAATGTTTGAGGCGGTCTAGGGCCCATTTTGCCTGGCTTTCCGATAATAACGTCACTGTTCGCCGTTATTACCTCTCCGGGAGATATCGGTATACCATCGGCTAAGCTTGCGGTCACTTTGTGCCTTGTTTCCGGAAGGTGATTGTTATTTGCTAAATGAAGCGCTAGAAAAAGAAATCGATTTATTTTAGAGAATTAGCTTTTTTTTCTTCTCTATAAACGCACTCGAACATAACAAGGATTATTTACCGATATTCTGACTCTCGGCCGTCTCGATGTCGCCATCGACGAATTCTGCAACGGGAATATAAATCGGAGATCGTTGAGTCGTTGTCACCGGTGGCTCGGTTATTGGCTCCGTGTCATTTCTACGCGTGGCTGCAGTTTTGCCCTGAAGCAAACCAGCCATCGCTGTGATAACTGGACCCAGAGCCGACAGGCTGTTTATACCCAAAGATCCTAAACTCAGCAAATTGCTTACTTGAGACGGCTTTTTACTCGGCGGTGGATTTGTCGATTCTTCTGGTATTTCTTCCTAACGTTAGTTAGATGTTCATTAAAATGAGATATTTGAAAAAAAAGAATGATATGCTTAACGGTTTTATAAGGAGCTTACCTCATTGTGAGAATTATCCGGTTCGATAGGATTGGAAGTAGCCTCGTTTGTTTCCGAACCAACAGAATCGGCGATCGAAGAAGTGGATGCAGTTTCGAGGTCATCTATCTTATCGATAGAGACCGTTGCAGATTGATCGTAAGCGCTCGTTGTCGATGGAGTCACCTCCTCCTCGTCGTCAAAAAAAATAATGGTCGATCCGGTGACCACATTTTTCAGAGAATCGGAATGATGCGAAGTTGTAAGTAGAGCGTTCATGTAGCCGGGCTCGAGTAAACTCGGAGCTATAGATTCCGTGACGACATTCTCCACTATTTGGGTGCGTGATGAAACGGTCGTCGAGGTTTCGCCGTCCACTCCAGCCTTTAATAACAATTGAATCGCGCGTCAATAAAAGAAAAAAATTGGTGCAATAAAAAATATTGTAGAAATTATAAGGTGCAATCGTAAAATAAAAAACAACAATACCTGCAGAAGCGTGGTGAAATATGTGTACGTCGTTAAATAAGTTTTTGTTGCGAAAATTTGAATCGGTTCTGGTGTCGCGGTGACTGGCACCGATTTAGTAGCCGTTTTCTTTACAGGCACTTTTTCGTAAACGATATCCGATGACGTGGCGATATTAGTTTTTACTACGGTACTATCTTTTTCTAAATAAGTATTTAAATAGGTGTAGGTAATGTAGTATGTTTTCGCAACATCCGTCGTTGACACATCGTCCAAGGCTGTCAATGTTGTGGTCACACTTACTGGCTTAGGCGGCGGTGCCGATTCCGTTATGATCAGCTAAAAACGATTATTCATCATATATGAGCGGTTCGTATAATATAATATATGATGTACGCGCGTGAGGATAATAGAATACGATTTGCATGATTTAAAATTTAACGGTGCATACCTGCGTAACTACGTCGTGAGTCATTTCAACCCTAGTCTTGCCATCTTCGATGTAGGTTTTTTCAAGGGCTCTAGTACTCATATACGTATTCGTTTCGGGCTGTTGTGTTTCCGATGGTTCGAGTACCATGTCCAGATAGTATTGCGGAGCAGTGACCGTATTGGTGATAACTCGCGTGCTGCTTCCCAGAGCATTTTTTTCATCGGGATGATCAGTATTCAACGTCAAGTACGTATACGTCGTTTTGAAAACTTCTGTCTGCAGAGTCGGCGATGCCTCGAGTGTAACAGAAGCAGCTTCGGAAACTGGTTTTCTGTGCCTTTCTTCGGTTGCGGTATTAGCAATCACCTTTGATGTAAATTAAAATAATAAACCTGTGCGTCTTACTAAACTACTTATATGCTTTTATACTAAAAACGAATCGAGTTTAACGAATTTTTTAGTCTAGATAAAAAGTACCTGTTGATCGGTTGATACAATCGTCGTCCCATCGCGCGTTATAGTATTGAGGTAGGTGAAGGTCGTTGTACAAGTCTTTGTAACAAATTCATTTGGTTTATCTTGCGGCAAAAGCATTACAACAGCTTCTGACAGGGTGAGCGTAGGTTGCGGATTTGAATTTTCCCAGCGATACGCGGGCGTTGTACCGGCAACGATTACCTCAACCCCATTAGACATTACTCTTGTTGCGAGATTGAATCTTCTTCCTTCATCTTCAACTTCCTCGTTACTTTGCGTATCATCTAAAAAATCAATCAATGTAATCGCAGTCGGAGATATTCGGGACATCTCAAGATTTGTCAATGCATCGCGCGTTTATACCGATTATCGATAAATCTTTATTATATATCTTTTTAATACATGAAAGTTGATTTCATCTCAAAGTAAATACACGGGGGAAAAATATATGTATATAATATATCTGTACAATAGAAAAATACACAGAAAAGAATGTTGAAAATATTCAAACAGAGCTTTGAATTAGGAAAAAGTTTGTATAAAGATATGTACATTAGAATAATTATTAGAAAACATAAAGATATATATATTTACATGTTATACATATTGTGAAATTTTTACAAAAATTTATATGATATAATAGTTTTCAAATATTTTACATAAAAAGGAACCAAAAGCCAATCGTCAATCAAGTCGAAAATATACTTTAATGGGATCGGAAAGTTTTAAAAACTATTGTTAGAGAGATATACTTACCTAAAGCAGAGCTAAGTGCAATTGACGACGAGACCATTGTCGGCGTTACTGTCACCGTCACAGGAACTGTCAGTGTCAAGGTGGTCACTCTTGGTCTAACCGTTGTTGACGAAGTTACCTCAGTTTCTTGTCCATTAAGTGTGGTCACGACATATGTGTAAGTTCTCAATCGCGTAGATGTTACAACAGTTTCGGAATAATAAACACTGGTTTGCAGTTCTGGAGTAGCTTGGCTTGACTGCGACGTCGAGAGTGTATTCTCGTCTGCGTCTACTTTCGACGGAGCGATTTGCGGAAAATCGGGACGCGAGAGCGACAAGTACAGATCGTCGGTTAAGCCAGCTTCGATATCTTCAGGTGTCAAAGAGGGCAGTGACGTCGTCACTTGTGAATCCGAAGCTGACGTACTTTTCACTTCGATCGGCGTCTTACTAGACGATTTTGACTCTAGTGGGATAACGGTCGGTATTTCGCTACTGTCGATGTTGGGACTCGATTCTAAAGAATCATCGGTACGGGTAAATGGATTTTCGCTCGTTGAGCTTGTCGCAATAGGTATAACTCTTAAGTCATCCGTTTCATCAGGTGTGACGTTTTCTACTGCAGCTTCGGTTACGGGACTTACTGGAATTTCACTGTCATCCGACTGTGACTTTGGCACATTCGGATTATCTTCTTCTGTAGGATCAACAGTGCTGCTTTCGTTTATCGATTTCTCATCTTCGACGATTTTTGGATATTCGACAGTGGTGCCGATCGTGTCAGGATTATCCGAGACAGATTCGGTCGTCGTGTCGATCTCCTTTTCCGTATTAATTTCTTCGGTTGTGCTTTTATCTTTTGCACTCGCGTTTTCTTCACCGCTCGGAGTTGTCGAATCCAGAAACTCACTTTTCTCTGTGTCTGTCTCTTCGTTGGAATCATTTTCACGCTCAGTCGTCGTAGTTTCTTCCGAGAAACCGGGGAAGAAAAAGTTATCGGTGATAATAATCGGATCACTCGAGGAAGATGGTTGTTCAGCTTCTATGGTGGAGGCTTCGTGTGGCGCGTTTTCGATGTGCGTCGAGGGATACAATTCGGGTGTCGGTATTTTGCTATCGTCGCTATCGTAATACTCATCGTCATCTTCTTCGTCGGTAGGCGCAGTATAGAAACCGGTAGTGATAATTGCCAAAGTTGAGGTTGGCTTGACAACCGGTCTAACGTTCACTAACTTTTTTCGGGTTATTCTTTCTCGCCGACTTTGGGTTGTCGCAGCGGTCGGCCTCACTTTTCTTCTTCGCGTTAGGGTGACTTTGTGCCGGTTTGCGTTTTGATAATCTTCCGTGTAATCGTCGCCTAAATTATTACCGAGATCGACCGAGTCGATATTCCTTATTCTCGTGCGCGTCACAACTCTTCTGTGCGTTGGCAGAGGTGTTGCCTCGATCGAGTCGTATAACGAGGATCTGGTGTAGGGAACTAACGGTCGGCGACGTACGACTGTTAACGCGTGCTCCTTGGCACTTCTGCTTCGAACGACCGGTACTCTTACGCGTACTGTTTTCTTAGGTACGTAGTCGTAGTCGTCCTCTTCATCATCTTCTTCTTCTCCCGCGACGTAATAGTCTAATCCTTGTGTTGCTTGTGTTCTCTGTCCGAAATTGTGATAGTTTTCAACGATAGAAGACGTGCCACTTGGATCTTCGAGGAAGTCACCTGAAAGGTGCATGTTTTTGTTTTTGGTTGTTTGTTTGCGTTTGTCGACCGATCGATGTCTGTGTTACATTTTATGCATCTCTAGCCAGTTACTATCCTTTCAAGTCATTTCCAGCGTGAGGACGCGCGTGCGACTTTTTCCAAAGACTTGTTAGTCGGAATAGACAAGGAATGATTCACGGGAGTAAGTTTGATTTGGGAGAAGTAGAGATAAAGAGAGCAATGATAAGAGAGAAAAATTAAACTGAAGTATATATTCTAAGATAAGATTCGTTTGATCAACTCGAAAGAACCTTGTTAAGAAGGTTAAGTTGGTTAAGACTAGCACCCGAAATTCTGAGACTTGATCAATAAGATACAAAAGCAGAGCATAAATTCAAATTAATGAAACTTTTTCTTTATACATACAAAATATGCTGGACTAACAACTATAATTGTCTTACATAAATAATAAATTCACAATTACTATGCATGTATAATGAACTGTGAGCGGCTCTTAAGCTGTATAATAAAAGTACAAAATACATAATAATTATATTAGACTTACATTTACTCTGTCTAAATTTAATTTCGAGTATTTATAGTGGTAATTATTAAGTTATAAATCTACAAAGACTGCACAATAGAGGTGGCAATGTAGGAGAGTATTGATGGACTTTTGGTATTGTTAGGTGTAGATGGACGTGGAAATATGCCGTCCGACATCGCCCACTACGCTCTCGAGACTCTGAGTAGGTGCGTGCGCGTCGATCGGCTCTTCGCTTCCCGCCAGAATGTAGGAAATCGGCTCAGAAGCCGAGTTCAATGACGGGGCAAGAGATGCAGTAACAAGAGCTTCGCTCGTATCCCTTTTCGTCTTGGTGCTCGTCGACTCTTCGCCAACTATCACGGTACTGAGAACGGTACTGAATTCGCCAGGCCGTCGGCCCGAGACGTACAGCGTCACGACGCTCGTCTCGGGCGCCTCTTTCTCGTGAGTCTTTGCCGCGTTGGCTTTTCCTCTGGCCCTGGACGGCTTTTCGATTTCCTCTTCCGACAGGTCCTCGTAACTCTCGGGCTTGTAATCGAAATCGACCGGCTGGTTTCGTCTCTCGACCTCTCCGGGCAACGTGTTGCTTTGTGTTAATAGTGGTGCTGCGGCGAATAGCGGGTCCAGCAGAGGATTTGCCTGCTGTGGTGGAGATTGTGGCTGCTGGAGAAGGAGCAGGAGCGAGTTGAGGTTTGCCGCTGGCAAGGCAACGGTGGGTGTTACGACAACCGTGTCGGTGATGAGCTCGGTCGCCGTGACGACGTCGGTTGACGAGTCAACCAGCGTGGTTAATATTTCCTTGCCACGGAAAGTCAAGGGGATGACAGTGCTTTGATGCTTTGTGATTGTTGTGACGTAAGTGGTGGCACGAGTATCATATCGCGTCGATGGAGTGGGAGCTGGCGCCGGGACACCAGGTGCCAGTGGGTTCTGTTGTTGTCCGAGTTGTCCAAGTAACAATTGCGAGAGTAGAATGTTAGCCAAGGGTGAATTGTCGGATATGGAAGGCCGAATCGTGGAGACTACGTTTTCAATGGAATATATCGTCGACGGGACTACCACGGGTTGTGAGAATCTCCGAGCGCCCGATGATGTTAGCGTGTGTGAAACTTTCGTGGTCGGTGTTTCGTGGATGACGAATCGAGTAATTTCTACTTGGCCCTGGAAGTTCGTTCCGGTCATTTCGCTGGCCAGTACGACGAGATCTCGGCCGTCGCTATTGGCAATGGTACTGTAACGATCGGGACCAACGATTTCCGTGCTCGGCTGAGCTGTGATGATGTTTCGTTTCTCGGTTATGCCATTGTTGATGACGGGGATAGTGACTTCGGTTGGAACGTAGTGGGTAACTGTTATGGTACCATCGAACTCGCTAACATCTCTGTACTCCTCGTGAGAGTTTCGTCCTCGAGGTGACGCAACTCTGCGATTGTTCGTTCTGGCGCTGTTCCTCGTTGGAGTTCTGGCGGAGGTTCGCCGTGAATTGTTGGCATCCTGATATCTGTTGGTTCCAGTTCTCGTTCTCGAACTGCCGTTAGTTCTCGTTCTGAGGTTATTGGTTCTCGAGGTCGTCAATGGTCTCTTGTAACTGGATTTCCCTGCTGTGCTATCTTTTTCGCGTAAAGTGTATTGCCTGTTGGAACTGGTCACGGGCGATGGCTTCACGCGTATAGCGCTTCTACCAGTGGTAGGCTTGGCTCTGGTTCTTGGAGTATTCGGAGTATCGATGTACTCTTCGGACGATTTGTCTTCCTTGTTCGATCGAGAGTTAGTCGGAAAGGATCTTCCTCTGGAACCGTATCTTGCATTGGTGGCCGGTGTCTTGGTGTACTCCTCTTTGCTGGAACTCACGTCGCTGTCGTTTCTGTCTTCTATAGTCGATACCTGAGTAGTGGGTCTTCGAAAGCGGGAACTCAAAGATCTCGCCTGACGTCGAACTCTTCTGTTTCTTCCGATTCTCGTAAACGGACGAATAGGCGTTACCGATTTTTGATTATTTTGAGAGTTGTTCTTTTGATTTGCTGGTGGAGCCGATTCTTTTTGCTCCGATCCTTCATAATCGTTATCGGTTATTTCCTCGACTGGCTCGTCTTCGAAGTCCTCGTATTTCTCCTCGGTCTCCTCGTTCTTGGTCTCTACCGGTGCTTCCGTTGTATCAGGTTTTCTTCCAAATAAGGGCCTCGGAGGAAAAAGCGTGGATTGACCTTGTCTAGTTCTACTGGATAAAGCAGGCGTAGTGGGTCTCGTTCTCGTGTTGACAGGTCGATTGCTTGTATTTTGCCTCGTCGGGTTATTCGCGCGTCTCGATGGTGTTGTAACGGGAGCTGGTTTCGGTGTGCTCGATCTTATACCACTGCCGAAAGCTGGAGGTCTTCTGAATCTCAAAAGAGGATTGTTCGCTCTCCTGGGCGACTCGGTAGTTGTAGGAGCCGTCGGTGGAATAGTTTCGTCCTCGGTATCTTCTAGGACTGGCGATTCTTCGGTCACCAAAGTTGCAGTAGTGAATTCATTCGCGTTATCTTCTTGATCTTCGTGTTTCACGGTGGAAGAGAGTTTGGAAAGCGTCGATGATGGACGAATTCCTGGTCGGTATCTCGTCGAGGACAGAGGTATGGACGAGCTTCCTCGGCCCGATGGTCGTAAGGAAGACGATCTGATGGAAGAAGATCCTCGTCGACTTCCCGAGTACGCAGACGATGGAGACGCCCTGACGGCTCCCCTGCTTCTGGAGCTCGCAGAAGGATGATTGGTCGAAAAGGCGGAGGAGGATGGGGCTGAGCTTCTTCTTCCACCCGAAAATCGTCTCGAGCTCGACGCATTTATGGTACTAGAACCTAAGGATGGCGTAGCTCTACCTCTAGAGGATGCGAAACGGCTTCCTTTGCCTGCCAAGGTTGCGGTTATGGTTGGCGTTATGTCGCTTCTTGTAATGGTAGTGGCACCCTGGGGTTTTCGTTTGGGATTAAACGTCGGCCTGCTGCGTGATGCGAATGGCCTAATCGGAGGAGCACTTGAAGTGCGTTTTCTCGAGGAGAATGTTAAGCGCGATTTTTTCGTGGATTTTTGATCGTCGCTCTCCTCTTCATTCTCGCTCTCTTCTTGATCAGAGTCATTGCTTGAAAGATCTCCAGTGTGATCCTCGGAAATGGACGACTGTATGACAGCGGGAGAAGGCGAAATTTCGGGAATACCAGTAGCGTGGTTAGGTGGCAAGGTTGACGTTGCCGCAATGTCGAGGGTAGACGTTGGTTTCGCAATCAAGTAGCTGGATGTGCTTTCTATGATCTGAGCGTATCTTCCATCTATGCTCGTACCGATGACTTTCGACTGATAGTAAGTCGTCGTATCGTTCGTTTCAATTTCTCCTTTGATCAGTCTCACGAGCCCGGTCCTGTGTCCGTGTACAGGTGTGTGGGTAGCTAATTTTTTTTCGTCTACAGTGGTCGAAGACGTGCTCTCCAAAACTTTGACGTAAAGCCCGTTGATGGTTGAACCTATCTGCTTGGTGGTATAGAAGACCGTAGTGATTTCGTCAGCGTCGACGATGGTTCCCTTGTTCAGAGACAGGACACCAGTCGGTAATACAGGTGTAGCTGAGGATGAATAAACTGGTGTAGGCAATTCCAGTTTCGTTGAAGTTTCAACTACTTGCGCATAAAGGCCGTCTATGTAAGTGCCATAGATGTCAGTCATAAAGTGAGTGGTCGTACCGTCGTTAACTTGACTCGTTCTTATCGTGGACAGTAAGCCGGTACTGGGTGCATCGCTAGTTTTGCTTGGCTCGATTGGCTTTTCTTCAGTGGCCAATATTTGAGCCGTAGGGGCAGCACCACCGATTGCGCGAGGTGTAGCTTTGACTATCAAATCATCGGGGTAGGACACGCTTGTCACCGTTTCTAATCTGCTTTTCAGTATGGTCGAGTTACCGATGTAAGATGTCGTGAAGTACGTGAATGTGGTGTAAAGCGTCATAGGTTCTGGTGAAATTGTCGAACTCAATTCATTAACCTTGACCGTCGGCACCTCCTTCAGTATGACATTCGGAGATGTCGTTACTTCGTTATCAGAAGTTGCCTTCGATTCTCTCGACTCGGTCGCAATGCTGTGGACGGGAGTTGCCAGAACAAACGGCCTATAAGTTTTCACAACTTCCAATTGTACCGAGGGTGTTTCTGTTACGCCGGGGGTAACTACATTGCTAACGGTTTCCTCGCGACTGGTCGTAGCTGTTTCATCGCCCTTAATAAATGTCGTCCAGTAAGTGAATGTCGTGAAATACGTCAGAGGTTGCTGAGTTTTAGTTTCAGGTTGCATAACGGCTGTTGGTTTTATGGTTTCCGTGACGACATTCGTAACCGTTTTCAAACGACTAACGACATCGGTCGCATCTCCATTGTACATGGTCGTGAAATAGGTGTAAGTGGTGTAAGAGGTTTGCAGTAAAAGAGTAGGAGCAGGCTCTACATCGTGGTGATTGGTTTCCGACAACTCTTGATCTTCGGGTACGCTGTTCTTCTTGTCGGCGACGTCAAGAACGGTGCTACCCCCAGAGCTTGAAGTAAATATAACGTCGGTTTTCATCGATCCCAAAACCTCGCCGTCATTGGACATCTTCTCAGTGGAAGCTTCGTCCATGATTGTCGTTTCATCGGTATAACTGAACAGAGATGAATCTTCAGTAGTTACCAGTTCTGGTTCTTCGGTTGTCACCACCTGAGCCTTCTCTTGAGTTTTCTTAGCTAAGAGTTTGGCTTCTTCCGCTGACTTTTGCTTCTTCAAAGCTTCCAGATAGGCCAAAATTTCCGGAGGCGGTGCTGGTTTGGCAGTTGTGACGCTAGTTTTTTCAACAGCTGGCACAACTGATGTGGGCTGTATGCTTTCGGTAATGACGTTGCTGAACACTTCCGTTCTAGTCTCGATTTCGGTTTCATCGTCGACTATGATCGTTGTGAAGTACGTGTAAGTTGTATAGTAAGTTTTGAGTTGATCAGTCGACAGCTGAGTAGTTTCGGTCACACTTGGACTTGGTTCAAGCAGAACTGCTGGTTCTGCTTTATCTACCATGGACTCGGTCGTACTTTCCAGTGTTGATACTTCATCTTCGATGGTTGTTAAGTCGTCCTGTACAGTAGTCAAAATGTTCTCAGTGCTCTCTTCGGGAACTGCGAAGTTATTATTGTCACTATTGATTTGTGTCTCGACAGCCTTGGTGGCAAAGCTGGGCTCGGCCACTTTGGTAGGAGCTATAGCATCTTTATCGAGCAGTCCGTCGAAGTCAATGGAAGAACTCACTGGATCGATGGTTTGAGTGATGACGTTGGTCGCAGTTACTTTTCGGCTGGATACGCTCGTCGTAGAATCGTCGTAGAAGGTTGTCAAGTACGTGAACGTAGTGAATATCGTTTTGAATATCAACTGGATCTCTTCCACTTCTTGCTTATCCACGTTTGTGTTTTCGATCAAATCGGTATTGGAGGATATTTCCACTTTGTTAGTAGGGCTTATGCGTGCTTTGGTCGGAGTAACTCTGACGGATTGAGAGCTGGTCGGCGAAACGACTTCAGGTATGAAGGTAAGTTCCGACGAGACGACCTCACGCGATTTCACCGACGTGCTTGTTTGGCCTTTGCCGGGAATGAAGAAGGTGGTGAAGTAAGTGAACGTTTTGTAAACAGTCGAGGGTAAAAGCTTGGTAGCAAAGGACACTTTCTCTTCCGCTTCCTTGTGCACCTTATCTCCCTTAGCCGCGAGGAATTGATTTCTAGGAGCCGATCCCTTGATACTGCGACCTTGATTCGGTGGAATGATGTCGTTTCCAAGCTCGCTCTCGATCGTAGGCTCGGTGGTGAGAATATCCTTGATCGTCGTTAAGATATTGTCAGTCGTTTCGGGTGGCAATGTGCTGATGGATTCCGAAGAAACGTCGTCATCGTTGTCGGCCGAGTTCAAACTCTTGGTACTGTCTTCGGGGAAGAAGTAAACGTTCGATGAGGTGTGAACGATTTCAGCGTAGTTGTTGCCAATGTAAGTTCCATAAATAGAACTCATGTAGTGGGTAGTCGTGCCTTTCACTGTTGTAGTCGAGTCGATGACCTTAATCAAACCAGTCGGATTGTCCGAGCCGATTTGCTCGTCCGGTACCAGAAGCAGAGGCTTGGTCACCTCTCCCGAGTAAGCTCCTTCCGGATGACCTACTGTACTCGGTTGAAGATCGATGGCACTGTCGGAGTGTTTCGAAGATTTCTGAATAACGTCATTGGTAGTTGGAATACGAGGCCGAAGCGAGATCGTTTCCGTCTTTTTCTGCTGAGGCAGAACACTCGTAGGCTTGATTTTCAGGACAGCGACCCCGTCGTCTGGTCGAAGCGTCGCGTCGCCCTTGATCGTCGTGGCTGGACGACCGACGGGTGCCGGTGCCGTGCTCGGTGAAAAAACGATTACGGTATCGCCAACCGTGGTGACGAAATCGGCAAAGCCGTGGTAGGTAACCGTCGCCAGAGGCTTAATGTCCTTCTTGGGAGTGATTTTCGGCTGAGGCCTGAAGATCTTCGGGACCCTTGGTCGGAAGGTCTTGGGCTGCTCCTCTTCCAGTGCGACGTCCAGTCCCTTGACGACGTAGTCCTGCTTGACCGTGTAGGTAGGAAGATTGTCGTTTCGCACTTTGGCGGGCTTGAATCTCTCCTCGCTGGCCTCGGCCTTGTTAAGAATGTCGTTGTCCTTCAATTCGCTCGAATCATCCTTCGCCGACGAGTCCTGAATGATTTCGCCGTTAATGTCAGTGATAGTCCTGACGATCTTTATCGGCGCATCGTCCAACGTCAGTTTGGAGTCCCAGTCGTCTTGTGGCGTTTTCGAAGGATAAACGAGGTAGGGACTGGACTCGTCGGGCGTCGGTTCCTTGTCGTAGAAAACTCGGCTCGACGTGGAGAGAATTTTAGCGTAGAGCCGACCGTTATCCAGAGTCGTGCCGACGACTTGAGTCGCGAACTCTGTACTCGCGCCATCTTGCACGAAGGTACGGGCTGTCTTGGTTAGAACGCCGACAGGGGGCGCCGATTTACCGAGACGAGCCGGTACCAGTAGCACCGTTGTAACACCTTTTTTGAGAGAGTAACGAACAGAGTGTGGTTTTAGAGAATTAATCGGTGGAAAGAGTCGGTGTGTCGTGAGAATGATAATTGTGTCAGCGTCAGTCCGTCGTCAGTATGTGTGTGTGTGTGTGTGTTCGAAATGTAGATTGTCAGAGAGACGAAGTGGCGAACGGACGTTGGAGCAGACGGCATCCAGTAGTTGTTGAGAAGTGTTGAAGGCGGGGAGCAGACGGGAGCAGTAACAGAAACAGAAAAAAAAGAGAGAGACAATCTTAGTAGACTCATAAATTAGTAGCTTCCTTGCGGCTCGAGCTGCACTGTTGTGTGTTTGAGAGAGGGAGAGAGAAAGAGAGAGAAAGAGAGACCCCCTTTTTCATGGTTAGTGATCGTTTTTCATGTCGAGAATGACACAGAGTAAGCGTTATACGTATATTCGACATGTATAAAAGAAAAAAAATGTTAAACAAAAAATTTGTGTGAAAATTATTACTGTATAATATGTACACATGAGAGGGTGCCTTACGATAATTTATATAACTCGAAGTACTTATTAGTGCGAAAAGAATATAAGCATTAAATGATTTCGAATTTACTCATAAAGCCAAAAGACTCCTATAGGCATATAATTATATATGCCCCTACTGTAATTGATAATCGCATTTGATCTCCTAGTCTTTTAGTATCCGTATAGTTACGAGAATAAATGAAACTTCTTAATTAACATATATGTATAAAGTCAGCATGTCTATGTACAACATAGCGCGCATGAAGTGAATCGTATGATTATATGTACATTAAAAAGTCACATCACTTGATCCGTACATTTACATCCTGCGTAAGAGAGTATTTATTTACAAAGAGACGTGTTTTACAAGCTGCGCGTAAGAGGGAAGCATATGAGTCTACTCCATGTAGAATATACCACATTTATATGTACATAAGCTCGCGAAAATCGAAGGTTCAGAGAGACAAACCAAAAAAAAAAAATAATACGTGATACGGGAGAAAGGAAACATGCTTGACACATATGATACATAATCCGTATTTACGAAATCGACGTAAAAGGAGTTGATTGTTTTTTACAAGGATATAATATAATCGAGTCTATAAGAATGAAACGTTAGGCTTATAATGTACGTTAGCTCGATGATGCGTATCTAAGAGCTGTCAAAAATCACTCACCGTCGATGTCCCTCTGTATTCTCGTAGCCTCGATCTCGTCTTTCGCGTGAGCTCCTGCAAAAAGCAAAGAAGACGAAGAAAAATGAGTGTCTGGGTGCGGTTCGAAGAAGAGGAAGAAGAAGAAGAATAAAAAAAAAAGGAGTATAGACTCCTCGCGACGAGCGCTCCGAATACGGAATTCCGCGATTACGGGAGTCGATCGTGTGTACACACTTGTAAGAATCGGGTATACGAGTATATATATATAAAAGTAAGCAAAGAAAATCTGGTGGCACGAGGCTAGTTGAAGATGTCGTTCAGGGGCCGCGCGACGTACAGTTAGTTGACCGACTGCAGGCTGCTGTGTACATACATACACGTACACACACACACACACACACACACACACATGCACTTGCTGCGCGTCGTCTCGGCGACTTCTTGTGCAAGTGCAAAAGTCTGCTACTCGTCGGCGTTTCCCTGAAATCGCGCGCATTAATTTTTCCCCTTCGGCTATTAGGTCATACCAGCAGCAGGTACTACATCGAGTGTTACATTCTCGAGTTGCTGCTACTGCTGAGTGATTATGAAAGCTGCTGCTTGAAACGAAAGGAATTGTTCGTGTGAGTCAGCTACTATAGAGGGAGAGAGAGACCTCTCTCTCTCTCTGTGCGAAAGAAAAAAGCGACGAATAATAATCAGAATGTACACGCGCAAATAATAATTGACAAGTGCGTCGACCCGAGACTGGTATTAGTATCGACTATCGTCCGCGCTCGAGAGCGCGAGGAGATTCGACGACGGAGAAAGTAAGCAAACGTGGGAACGATCGCTCGCCGTTCACCAAGCTCTTTTGCCATAACGCTCGCTCGCTCGCGCACCTGCGGAGCTGTTTTATTATCATCCCATTATTCCAGCTCGCGCAGAGAGGAGCGTTCGTCTTTCGCTAACTGCCGGCTACCGCGCAGAGAATAAAAACGATCCGTATACTATATCGGAGAATTCTGCGCGAAATTCATCCAGCCGACCCAGAACTGGGTAAATAAGTCATTGGCAAGCGATCTCTCTCTCTCTCTCTTTCTCTCTGTCGGCGCCACTGCGTGTGTATATATAAGTATAGGCAAAGTGAGAGTTACTATTCCTATCGGCGTTGCTGCAGATCCGGAAAACGAAGGAGCCAACGGCAGCAGCAGGCGCTGGTATGCGCGCGAGAGTCCAGCATGCACACACGCATCGACACGCGAATTCAAGTAAAAGTGTCGAGGGTGAAAGCGTTATACCGCCGCGTCGCCTCTCTCTCTCTAAACCGCATTGCATCGTCGCTGATGCCGATATGTCGATGCTGCAGTCTTTTTGAAAATATACCAAAATCTTGTACAGCTATTGTGTCTCGAGCGATAAATGACGATGAAAAATTCTCTCTCTCCTATATTAATCGTATGCATCCAGGACGAATTCCAGTGGGGTTGCGAGAGCGGAAAACCAGTTTGTATAGCATAGTGTGTGCCCCGGTAGCTGCGCGCGACAATCGCTCGATTATAGAGCGCGCGTACCTATATTAATGACACACACGCGTTGAATTTCGGAAAAAGAAAAGAGTAGCATCGGGAATTATATGGTCCAAGGAGGTTCACCTGTTAACGAGACAAGGCCACTATACTTATGATACACACAGAGGCGAGAGAGCAAGATCCTACGCCGCTGTTACCGCCGAGATGTGGGCCGAGAGGTCCGACGAATTTCGAATAGCCTTCGGCTTATAACGGATCGACACACTGACTCAACTCTCACCTACTTTCGGCCTATACACTGCGAGAGAGAAAGAGAGAGAGAGAGACGCGTGCTGCAGGTATACACAAGCTCGCCGCCGCGCATTAATTGTTTTCCACTGCAAAACTCTCGCGCGCAGCTTTGTTGATCGCCGGCGCACGTATCTCTCGTCGCTCTCGCGCTGCAGTTATTTCGCGAAGCTATATACCATACACTCCGTCCCCGGTATTCGTGCCAGTAGGCCGGCCAATAGACCAAGCCCACAGCTGTATATCCTCTCTTTCTCATATACACACACACACACACATCCCTCAAGCAAGAGAGAACTTTTCGACTGTATACTTTCACCTCTCTTTCTCTCTTTCTCTCGCTAAATCATCAATCCTCTTCTCTATTAGCGCGCGATTAGGATTAATTTTATTCGAAATTTTTTTTAAGTGGCACGTGCGCGAGAGACAGAATATCTTCAGGGAAAAAGCATCGGCGACGAGATGCTGTGTGTGTGTGTGTGTCGGGACTTTCTCCCGAGGAATTTTTCGACAGCAGTATTAAAACTGCAAATGCGCGTAATATACCAATAATATAAGCAGTTCTCCGCTGACTCTCGCGGTTAAAGGCGCGCGCGCGCGTTTAGGCGGTGGCAATAAAAAGTGAGAACGTGAATTTTCATCCGCTGCCATCTGTCCGTTATATACACATGCGTATACTTATATGTATACCCCGTGTATACGTCGCTGTTATAGCAAGGTGGCGAACATTATTGGCACATACATTATACATACTTACAGAATATACTCGCGACTCTCGAGGGAAAGCAGTCGCCACCGCTGCAGCAGCATTACGTTGGCGGTCTTACGCACTAACCATACGCTCCTGCATTTTCCCATGCGACTTTCTAACGAGTCGTCGTCGACGTTTCCCTTTTACACACACCGCCGAAATGTCGTCGATTTTCACGAAAAAAAAAGAAAATGAATCGTATGCGCGTACTTTGGCTGATTTTCTAGTATATATAGAAAAGGCGTCGACGCGTGACTCGCGTGTCTCGGTACGTTTACATGGCTTGTGAGCGCCGGTTGCCATCAGAAAGAACGATATCATCGCGCTGCTATACTGAGATGCATCAGCGCGCGGTCTCTGGTGCACACAGCGTGAGAATTCGCACGGAAAAACAGCGCTTAACAATTACACGATGCGCGAGAGCGAGCATCGCTCTTATTGTGCAACCGATGTTACACATTTTATGCGCCGATTTAATTAAGAGAAGAAGAAGGATAATAATAATCGTGTAATAGCACGCGTATGTGTGTGTGTGTGTATGCGTTGCAGAGTGACAATTTTCGCGTGCGTAAGCAGCTCTGGCTTTCACTTGGCGACATGCTCGACCGGCTGATTGACGCCATAATGGTATACACACTAGCTGCAACACACACAGACACATGATCCTCATACAGCAAATATAAGAAATACACACATACTGCAATAGTACAATGACTGGCGTCTATATGCATGAGATCATGGGATCACGGGATTATGAGAAATGCTTAACATTTTGGCCTGGTTCTCATCAGACACAGCGCAAGAGAGAGAATGCACTGCTCCTCTCCCCCTTCAGCCGATCCCATCGTGCACTCTACTGCATCACAGCTATTATATAAAACGCTCGAAATTCGTATGTGTGTATTATTATGTATATACACAATCTCTCGCAGCGGCGGCGGCGGTCATCCTGTGACGGCGAAGCTTTTTCTCGTGAAAGAAAAAAAAAATAAATAAAACAAGTCCGGAGTCGAGGGACGACAAGTGGATTAGACTACTGGAAGTCAGCGCGCGAGTCGAGGTACAGTTAGATTAAACTCGAGCAGGTCGAGCGCGTCTCTTTTTCTTTGGCTCTGTGCGCGCGCGCGCGAGCGAGCCAAACTCGTCACCTAGCTCGTCGCCCTTTTTTCTCTCTATCTCGCTCACTTCGGAGAGTAGTCAACTCGCGCTTCCTGCCGATTATCTGGCACAGAGGACTTATCTACTCTGATGAGAGCAGAGCAACGGTTCGCACCTGTGCTCGTGGGAAGGACTTGTGTGTGTGTGTGTGTATCAAGTGCCCGAAATGACCCAGTCTAAAAGCGAAAATAATGTAACGATAAAAGACAAAAGGCATTAGCCGTAATAAGACAATGGTGTCATTAAAAAAATGTATATATATACAGCATCTCTTCCTGCTTGCTTTTATTATTATTTTCTTTTTACTCCCGCGTGCGGTCCTCCTTGCTGCGAGAGCGCAGAGTCTAATTATCGCAGAGAGAGAGAGAGAGACCTGTTGCTGCTGCTGCTGGAAAGAGTGAAAGTCTTTTCTAGAGCATCAGTGAAAATGCGCTTGATGCTTGCCCAATCGGGCCATATTGTTAACACCCAGCTGCTGCCTACTCCGCAACGATATGGCAATACACGCGTAAACACGTTCGCGCGCGAATTATAATGAAGAAGAGCATCGCGTCGTGTGTCTTAATGACTCACTGATGATGACTATAATGAGAGAGAGAATGATGTTGCATACATCCTATTAATACACAGGGATTCGCTCGCGTGGGCCGAACGAAATAGGATGATGATGATGATGATGATGAGGGATAAGAGTAGAAGAAGAAGAAGAAGAAGAGGCTGCGACGACTTTCTAATGTTGCATCACACTAGCTCTCGAGCTAGGTATATATAAGGTATATGCATCTGCTGATGTTTTCCCGCCGCAAGCGCGTTATGTGTTGTTAATCGCCGATTTTTCGATAGATTATTCGCGCGCGCAATAACGAGGAAGAGAAAGACCGAGAGATGCGCGTTACAGTTATGTGTACGCGCGCGTGCTGAGGCTGTACACACACACACACACATATATATACAGGTGTGGGCTCTTCTCTCGTATACATATAATACACAGACTTCCGAGAGGAAAGAACGGGGCTTGTGTTTGCTCACATAACGTTTTCGTTTCTCACTGCCTATTTTAAAGCACTCGGTCAGAAACGACTCGCGCCATGCCATTGTCCTCCATTCTCTCTCTCTCATCTTTTAGCTCGCGAGAGCGTAAGCCGTTGCTTTTCCCCGACGGCTTCCTCTCCGATTTACGAGCGAATCCTGCTATACGAAATAATCGCGCGCCTCGCTCGATTCTCGTGTATTTCGTCGTTTCGACAGTTATTACACAGAAGAAGTATCCTAAATTCTACTCGAGACCGCATCGATTAAATATTACAATATCATCCAAAGCTGCTGAGTGCGGTGTATATACCTATATAGTATACGCAAATAAGACTTTCCTGCTCTCCCACGCCAATGCGACCACAGCAGCAGCGGCATCGGGCAATTTCGAATTCCAAGGCTGCAGCCGCTGGAACTTTCCAGAATACATATACATTCGCAAGACGACGAAAGGGTGCATTCCGCGCTCATCTGCGCGAGCGCGTATGGAATAATAACACAGCTGCCTACGTCTCTCTGGTATAAAAGTTTGAAGTAAAAAATAAAATCGGTACGCGTATAAGGAGGTCCTTGAGACTTTACGCAGACTCCGCGCTGTTGCAGTATGGCCTTCGGCGATTACCAGCTTTTCTCTCTCTCTCTCTCTCGCTCGCAGCGCAGCAGGTGAAAGTTTGTATATATGAATCCGTGACAGTCTCTCTCTCTCTCTCCCCATATTTAATTCGGATTCATATATGTATAGGTGCATACCGATCTCCTAGCTATTCGGTTAATTAGATCGCGCGGAAGCGGAAAAGTATATATAAGTATGTATATGTGTGTATGTATATATATATGCAAGTCAAGTGAGAGAGAGGTAGAGCTGCATCAGACGACGGAGAACTCCTTTCTCAAGGTTCTCCGGTAGGCCGCGAGAAAGTTCCGCTGGACTTGGATTTCCGAGTGATGCAGTAGCAGCAGCAGGCGCCACCGATATATCATTCGGCCCGTCGAGAGATGTCCCCGATACACATCGGCAAACACACGACTCTACTCTATACACGCTGCATCTGTATATATCCCTTTCGCGCGCGTCATTTAAGAGGAGAAGACAAAAAACACACACAACAATCCAAGAGAACGATAATCTTCTGGCGTTTCGCAAAAGAGCGGCGGCCATCAGCAGCCGCGCGGGAATTAAGGGAGATTTCGCAAAGCTGGCAAAAAAGCTCCGGAATTGCTGCAGCAGCTTATGCTCTCCGCTGCGCAGAGTGTATATAGCATTGCGAAAGCTAGATAGTCGCGCTCCTTAGACGGACGGAGCAGCAGCAGCAGCAGCGGCTATTCGTTGCGTCAAAGAGATGCGGAGTGAGCGAGAGAGAGACTCGCGGAGCAGAGCTCCTTTCTAAATTCTCGCTCGATCGCCGGAGATCGTGCATCCGATTTCAGCGCAGCAGCAGCAGCCGCGCAATTCAATGTTGTTTTTTTTTTTTTCATCTTTTCTTTTTAGTGAAAGTATCGATTGAAAGAAGACACATGATAATACTGACCATGAGCGTTGTGATGAGTGACCAAGAAGAAGAAGAAGCAGAAGGTGAGGACGAGGAGTTTGGTCAGCCGGCGCATTTTGGCGCAGCCGGCGGCTCACCAACGGCGGCTACTGCTGCACACTACTACTACTGCACGCTTGAAAGCTAGTGTAACCAAGGCCCCGACACCGCGTTTGCACCATGTGTCGTTCTTCTTATCTCGCCGATTTTTCCCTTCTCCGTTTCCGATCTGCTCTTAGCTTGGAACACACACGCGTTATATAGCACACAAGCTGTGTGTCTCAGTTTTTGAAAATGCAACAACAACAACGAAAAAACCAAAACGAAACAAGTCCCCGAGCTTTCTCTCCTGTGTACGTCGTCGCGCTCGTGCTCTGCTGGTGTTCCGCTAAGAACTGACGGGTCGCCGCGCAAGTGCGCAACCTCCAAGGCTCAAGAAAGAGAGAGAGAGAAGCCGGCAGAGCACAAACCTCTCACACTAGCTAGTATCTGTAAGTATACGCGCACTGCAGGATCGGGAGAAAGGTTCCTCGCCAACACGCCAGTCCCTCTCCGCGCGATATTGCTACCTGGCCCCGCTCTCGTGACTTGTATATACTATCTGCGCCGATCCCCCCTTCCCTTCTGCTCTCCCGCGAGATATAGCCTATACGTATATACCTTGTATACCGATCTGCATATATATATCCCCGCGATTCTCGATTTGCATATTATCCATGCATCGCACGCGTTTGACGTTTCCATTTATATATACAGCACATACTGTATACCGATATATGCACAGAGAGAGTACAGATCGCAACCGCCGGTCAACTTTGCCGAGCGCGCGATCGGTAGCAGGAAGCTGCTGGCGCTCTATGAAAGAGTAGGTCAGAGTAGGTCGCGGCAGACGCGCGGCGGCAATAATATAGGTGTCGACTGTCTCGGGGACGGGGACCTACATCCTACATTCACCGCTCTGCGGCCCGGCTGTATATACATAGAGTATATACACTTGGCAGACTCGATCCCCTCCCCCGCCCTCTCAGTAGCAGCAGCAGCTTTTTTTCCTTTTTCCCGCAGCCTCTTCTTTCAACTCCCGCCGCCGCTGGAATTTCCGATAATATACTTACTTGCGCGAAAGCTATAGCTCTAGGATACACATCTTCCGAATTTCAAAAACTCGCGCTACCGGCCACGACCCACTTCTCTCGATCTTTTATCTTCTAAATCGCCACTTCTTCTCTCACCTTCTCCAATGCCGAGATCCTATACTAATACTGCTATATACACGGCACCTAATTCTTTTTTCATTATGTACTCTTGATTCGCCGTGATGTTCCGAATCACGAGCAACGAAAAATAACAACGTCACAGTTCTGTGAAGATGTCAATATCTTCCTTGTGAGCCGTCTTCGGCTACTTTGAGAGGGAAAGAAAGGAAATCCAGAGTATTGTGTGTATATACACGGCTCAAAAGCACATAAATCTCGAGGCGAGAATTGATTTTACTAAGAAGATCTCGTTGAAAAGTAAATCAGACACGCGATACAAAAAGCCATATGCTGCAGCAGTGCGGGGGAGAACCGTGACTTATTTACTTTTTCCCGCCTATAGGACGCTCTATAGATATATGCTTTCAAAGAAACCGGCGAAAAAAGAGCGCTCCGCCTCCTGGTTCTGCTACCGCTGCTGACTCTCTGATGTGTGTGTGTGTTTGTACTATTATTATGTTACTTCGAATTACACGTCATTTAATAGCGAGTTCGCTACGCTTTTGACGGGAAATTGCTGGTTCGGTGTGAAAAATTGTGCGCGCGAAGAGTTTGATTATCGCTGATTTATTGTAACCGAGCGCGTCGTCTCCCCCTTGAGAATTATTCAAGATTGCATATGTAGGAAATTGGTCACTTTCGTTATTGCCGATCAACTGGAGAGTAGCACTGTTGACTGGAATTAATACGCGAAACTTGCGCCTAAAGTATCTTTAGCTGGAAACTTTTTTATTTTTTTTACTTTCGGCAATAGAACATGTTCTTATGCTAATGTGTGTTGGATTTCTATTTATAATCGAGTGATAGTTGTATAGCGTGACGTTTTTTACTTTATGGTCTAGCAGGAATTTGTCGAAAAATCGCGAGTATTTCTATACGAGCGGGGAAAAAGTTACAGGAATTTTCAATCCAAGGCGAACGTTTTGTAATAGCTGTTCTAAAAGTTTTTGCGCGCAGTTTTTCGAATTTCCAAAACGTTATTTCCGACGCAAATCAATGGCTAAAATGATGAAGTGGACTTTTAGAAATTCGCGTATGAGCAAAAGCTACAGTGTAGACGAAATTCAAGCCAGGCTGCGAACGAAAATATTTAATAATCCATAGCAACACATTTTCTAACTTTCCACCTTTTTGCAGTTGAGAAAAGAAGCTATTGGTATACTCGACTTTGTTTACATTCTCAAATTGCTTAGCGTGTATAATTATCAATGATCTTTATGCAAGAATTCCATTGATAGTAATAATTATAATGTGTGTGTAAAAGTTTCATTTTCATCCAAAATTAAAATAAATTTAAATAAACTCCATAGTACACGATGAGGATTGAATCTTTGAAAATTCGAACAATCACTCTTTTCGCACGTTATTGCTATATACCTATAGAAAAAAAAATAACCGCTCGTTGGAGAACGTCGAACGAATTCTATGAATGAAATTCCCATGCCGTAGGATTATTAAGCCTTTTAGTGAAATTCATCTCTGAACTAAACACACTTTCTCTCTGCGTTTTTGGGCTCGAGAGACCGGCTTCATCGGCTATACACACACGTCAAAAGTCGTGTATAATTGAATGGAAATATTCTCCGAAGATATATTATTCTCGAGCTCTCGACGCGGAAACGAGACGTGGAGGTGGTAAGAATGCCGTCCGCGCATGTAAAAGAGGAAAAAAAATGGGAAAAATCCAATCACGACCTTTTCACTCTCACCTTTTGGATTCTATATCCGGAACTCGCCGCGTCTGATGATGTCGAATGAAACCAGCTGCCTTGAATGTCTGAACGACGTAAAACGTGTCAACTGCTTGGCTGATGTCGATTTGCATTTCTGAATTTATGGTTAGGGTCGGCTTGGAATGTTCAACTAGCTACTTTCAATATTTTTGTTATTTAAATATGTCGCGTCGGTTGATTGATCAAAATAAAAATAGGCGACCGACAAATTGTTGCCGATTGGCCGTCGAGAACTCGCCATCTAGCGAACGGAAGCTGTACTGTCGTTCTGTACCGTCGGTAAATACATGGAATTGGTTGGTAATAGTGTAGGAGAGGGAGATCCACGCGGAATCGTGACAGCTGTATTGGGATTGTGTACGATGCGAAAACAGTCTTGTAGGTTAGGTTATAGTACCTACAATTGTAGTGACCGCTAAGTCAACAGTGAACAATTGTGAATATACGAGAAAGTGTGTACACATATTTATTGAGGAAGTTGACTTTTTCAAAGTATGCTCATGAAATTCAAGTGTCTTTCATTATGCCCGGAATATTTTCTTTAATTTTAACCTAAAGTTTGTACAATTTTTTAGGTTACCGCACGATGGATGATTTTATACCTACTCGTGCTGCGATGAAAAAAAAGGATGCCAAAAATGCACTCGTCGTCACTACTTTTGAAGCACACAAAAAAGTTCAAAGCAAACCAAAAGTACACACAAAAAAGGAGAAGCCTCCCAGGAACCTCGATGAGGACTCGGATGAAGACATGGACGACGATGATGAGCCAGAGGAGCCAATGGATGAGAGGAGAAAGCAGGAGTTGGACATGAAAAGATACAGATACGATGTTATCAAATTTGGAATGTCTGGCTTTGAAAAGAAAGAGGCTCGACAAGCAAAAATCGCTTTAGCCGTAAGCTTGGGTGCTATACCTCCCAAAAATAAAAGAATAAACTACAAAAGATTGCTCAAAGAGAGAAAGGAGGAAAAAGCCAGAGAGAAGAAAAAAGAAAAGTTTGCTTCTGGATTTAGTTCGAGTCAGTTGCTTATGAAGAACAGAGCGAACGATAAATCCAAAACTTACAACAAAAAAGAGAAAGATGGAATTCTGGGTGTTTATGGAAAAGTGACAAAAGACAATCATCACAAGAGGAAAGGTGGAAGGATGCAAAAAAGAAAAAGTTGACTTTGAAAAAGATACCACGATACTTTGCGTACACGCCGTGTTTAACTTGTACAGAAAAAAAATATTATGTACACGGTACCAAATTTTTTTTTAAATATAAAATTTATTCAACGTCCATACTGTCAGTATTTTCCTTATTAATATCACCAGGAGCATCATTTGTCTGATCATCCACACTCTCTGTTTTTTTCACAATACTCTCTGCTTCTGCAGTTTCTTTATGCATTAATTTTTGTTTCTTTTTCAATACTGTATCAACTTGTGCTTTTCTAAATTTGCAGAGTTTGAAGTTTGGTAATAATTTTAATTCCCCCTTCCACTTTTTTAGTAGACTACACTCGGCAGTATTTAAAATATTTGGTATTTCTGAAAAAGCATCATTAACATAGTGATTCAGCAAATACATAATTATGTAGTGAATATAATAAAAAGTGCTCACCCATTCCACAACTTTGATAATCATTAATTTCACGCTCTTTTGTAATACGAATTGCATCTTCTCGACCACTGTGTTGTCGGTTTCTGTTTTGTCCAATCGATCGCTTCAATTTTATTTGGTCTAATTCTTCATCATTTCGTGCAATATAACTATGAAATTATTGTAATTTATTTTCAACTGTTAACATTATTAAGTTGAGCTAAAATTTGATGCAGTGTTCTTACTTGTCAATTAATTCACCAGTTAGTTCAACTGTATATGGGCATATGCTTGGATCCATGTGTTCTTTAAACCACAATAATTTTTCTGCCAACAATGATTGCTTTAATTTAGTATCCCGTTTCGCTTGTTCTTTTTTTGAATCTCTGCATGGAAAAAATACTTATTTAGTAATGAAAATCATGTAGTATTATTATATTAACTTTAATTTACTCCTCACTTTTTCATTTTTTTTACTAAAGCTATACATTTTCTACTTTTTGGGTGTATAAATGTACTTGAACCATTGGTTAAATCCTCTTTTTTAGAGCTGCCAGTCTTGGAAGTAGCCTAGATGATAAGAAAGAAGCAGAAATGTTTAATTATGCAAATTGCATGATGTAAAAAAGCATAACTATTGTGCATAATGCGCTTACCATAATTTGTTGACTATCTTTCCCAATATATTACACTTATATTTTTATACAACAATATGTTCCTCCTGAATTTATTAACATTTATACATATTATATACATGAGTACAGTATACAAGGATACACACGTGTGCTTTGTTTTTTTTTCGTGACAAACCTAACCTTAAAATCGTCTCCAACGTATGTATACATATAGTACATATACATTGACGAACCATGCAACTTTCAGCTCGACTGTAGGTATAACTGAATATACATATATATAGGTATCGCTATATTGCCGACTAACAGCTGGAATCTATAGCTCTATCAGGATCAGATGCAAAAAATCGTTTGCTATCCGGTATAAGATATTTTACCAAGGAAAGAAATTACTAAAAAATAAACCGTAATATAAAATGTTAAATCGCCAAAATTATAATTTCTAAATTGCAAGTAATTTCCATTGCTATATTTAATATAGCAATGGTAATTACTATGAAATTTGACATATACAGTCGAGTAAGTACCCCACTCACCAATAATGCGTTTCAGATTTATTTTTAATAATATATTATTACAAATAAATCTGAAACGCATTATTTAAATTTACATCATCATGCTTCCTTTTTTAAAGGAACGTGATATAATATATTGTTGGGATTTTAATGCTAATATAATAACCGTAGATACGCGATTTCAATGAGTGTCAACAAGTATTACATTAATAAAATCTTTATTGTCAATCAGTAGCGCAAATTCAAATGTAGACTTTACCCTTTTTTATCATATTATGTATACATACGCAATGAGCTCGAATTTTATTTTAATTGTTGAATCAAATAAAAAAGATTCGTATACGATGAATCGATTAAAAGCGTGTTATCTTTTTTTTCATATAGGACTGATGACGAAACCGTTTTTAATTAAATTTTAACAAAATATTGTCGTTACAAAGGTTATTTTGTGATAATTTTGAATGAATTTTAAATAAACAATTTTATTATGCAAGACGTTATATATTACCTCACTATAATATATGAGATAAGTTACTGGCCTAACGACATAAAGTAAGAATCTACGCCAGAATTTTTTATGGAGCAGAAAAATGTGATATCCCTAAAGCCGTATGTCCCAATAATACTAATATTCCGAACCTAATAACAATCATTTAAAAAACTTTGCACCCAATTAAATTTTGTTCGTGCTTAAAGATATTTAGTATCTAAGTATAAACATTAAAATCATATTGCTCTGGATATATTTTATTAAAAAGTTCAATTTTTATTTAACTTCACCGAAATTTAAACGGAAAAAATTAAACAAATAATTTCTGTTTTTCCTTTCCCTGTCCTTTCTTTCGCTAGGTGTAGTACTTTAAAATTATTTCTGATAATTTTTATGTTGTACGTGCAAGGTCTCGGATAAGAGGTATCAGCATTACGGCTAAATTAACGCAACGTTACGTATGAATAAAGAAACGATAACGATATGGCAAATTCTAGTAGTATTTATGATAATAAAATTAATTTTCAAGAGTATAAGAGTAGAATCGAGTGGAGTAATTAGTATTTTATTAGATGAAGGATCACACAAGGTCCTATTATACACATCATAAAATCAAATAAAAAATCCCACGCGCCCACGCCTAATAAAAGGTTGTTTATAAGGAGTTGATACAACGCATATACTATCTACGAAAGTATACGTGCGCTTGTATATAATTGGAAAGGATTCCATTCGCTTAGATTACACGGCACCAAAATACACGGGGTCATCTTAAGTCCAAAGTAAATTATTATTCAATTGTATTTTGAAATCGGAAATGTATTGACCGACGATGAGTCACGCAAAATTTAAGAGTAAACATCCTGAGAATAACTTTAAATGATACGTATAACAATAACGTTGCAAATTTGATAAACTGTCGATGTGCCATATCGTGCCATATGTACCATATCAGATAAATTGCATATACATAACAAAAACATAATAATGCACCTTGTGTAATGAATGTTTAATACTTTTAGAAAAAGTGAAAATGCAATGTCGTCAGCGAAATTCGAAGAATTGCGCAAGTTGCATCGGTATTTGTGGCATTATATTATTAATAAATATCATACTAAAATTGTATTTTAATTAATTATTCTTCGAAAACAAAAACAAGACAGCGTTTCCAGCTTATACTTTTCAACGCAAATCGTTCTATAATTGTTTCCATTCAGCCGAGCCGATATAAAAAGAAGCATTCTCTACATTCCCAAAAGGTTCATAGACTTTCATGAGACTACCAGTCATTAGACTTCAGAATAAAAAGAAATGAGCTTAGAGCCGTAGTCACATGTAAATCGCCAACTATACTTATTTGCGTTTTCTCTGTACAAACCGCATATTATGTTAGCATAACGCCATTAAACTTTAAAATAAAAAGAAATAATGAGCTAAGAGGCGCAGTCGCACATGTAAATCGACAGCAGCTTATTTGCGTTTTCCCTGCGCGCACACACATGCACACGATGATACATTATGTTAGCGACGCTCGCGGCTCCGTGGCGTCAGATAATTAAGTTGAACGAGCCTTTTTCGAGGACAGTAATGTGCTGATAGTGCATTTCGCAAAATGAGCCAAACGTCGATTCCGCACAGCTCGTTAGTTCACCTGCGAGCAACTGCTTAAACGACGTCCTGATAAAACGCAAATTTCCGAACGGCAATATATACTCGTCGGGATATCGTGTTTTTTTTTCTTCTTTTTATTTGCCTTCCGGCCACCCTCGTCACAACAATAATACAATCAGCCACGACGACTTCATCTTTGCCGCAACAAGCGCGTGTGTAATCTTATATATAGGTATAAGTAGCAGTAGGTTATTTGAATTCGCGTGTCTCGGCGAATTATGAATAGGATTCATTACGATGCGACTACGTCTTTTTGTCGACGAATAATTGGCTTATGAAACGAATTAATTGCCGCGTCGAGCGTCACCGTCAGTGAGAGAAAGTTTATCTTGTATATTGTAAATTAATCATGCCGCCCAACGCGTCAAGTGCCAATCCACGAATACAGGACGAGTGTGACGAAGCGCATTTGGAGTGTCCCAAAGAACTGCAGGCGAAAATCGTCGCCGAGACTAGGGCCATCAATAAAAAGTTGAACATCGCCGAGAAGATACAGACGGAGAAGGGACTGCTGGATTTCGAGACCGAACTTATCTGGCCGAACATATTTGGCATCACGATACTGCACATACTGGGGGTCTACTATGCCTTCACATTTCCCTACTTGGTGCGCTGGAAGTGCTTTATATGGGGTAAGCGAGTTGTTGGTATGAAAAAAAAGTGGTGAAAAATGGTTTTAAAAAATTGAAAATCGTTGCGACAGGGTATTTGGTCGGCGTTATCGGAGGATTCGGCGTGACCGGAGGTGCGCATCGCTACTGGACCCACAAGTCGTACAAGGCGAATTTGCCTTTTCGGATACTTCTCATGATTTGCTACTGCTCTGCCGGACAGGTAATGAAAAGATTTTAGTGATGCGTCTCTTTTTTTATGCATTCGAAAAAGCGAATGATTGATAGACCAATAAATCTTGCGGAAATGTGTGGAAAATTTTGTTGGAACATGTAAAAATTGAGTAATTCACGAAAATATAAATATACGCACTGATTTTATTACAGAACACCATCTACGACTGGGTCCGAGACCACCGAGTCCATCACAAGTTTTCGGAGACCGACGCCGATCCGCACAACAGCAATCGCGGCTTCTTTTTCGCGCACGTGGGTTGGCTGATGATGCGAAAACATCCTGAAGTTATCAGAAAAGGTCGAGAGGTCGACATGAGCGACGTACTCGCCGATCCCGTCGTCGCGTTCGCTCAGAAGTATACACGTCATCCCATCTACGTAGTTCACTAATAAAAAAAAAATATTTTTTTTTCTCTAAAAATGATCAACTCTTGATTGCAGGTACTTCATCCTCCTGAAGATGCTGTTCGCCTTTATCATCCCAGCAGTGGTACCGGTCTATTTCTGGAACGAGAGTTGGTACATAGCCATAATATCGCAGTGGTTCGTGCGATACGTGCTGCTGTTGAATTTCACCTGGAGCGTCAACAGCGCTGCCCACCTATGGGGCAACAAACCTTACGACAGGTATATATAATACGTTATATAGAATCTCTATTAGGCCTTATTTTCATATGCAAATTTTTTCGCATCAGGAACATATCGCCGGTAGAGAACAGGGTCGTGGCGTTCGTATCAATGGGTGAAGGCTGGCACAACTATCATCACGTTTTTCCTTGGGACTACAAGGCGGCCGAGTTCGGCGACTACAATCTAAATATCACCACGGCTGTAATCGACCTTTTCGCGCGCATCGGATGGGTCTGGGACCGAAAACAACCTTCGAGCGATCTCGTCGAGGCTGTAATTAAAAATCGCGGGGACGGCTCGCACACGACGCAAAATCATCATCAAGAGGAAATTCCCGCGCCGAAAGATGATTGAGTTGAGAGAAAGGGAGAGATAATAAAAGAAAAGACACTGAAAATAAAGGAATTCGCCTATTACGCGTGAATACATTTACACCTCTATGGTAGCTCATTTTCCAATATCGTACGATGCAGCTCTTATCATTATTATACTTATTTTAATAGACGACATCGTTTCGAGTCTAATGATTCCCGGAAATGGTTGAGCAACGAAAATGATGCACATCAGGCGATTGGAAACGTGCTCGACTCGAAAAATTTATAATAATATACAGGGAATGCCACTTTAAAGAAAAAACGACAATAATGATAATAAACCTACATCTATGCGGCTATATTTAGACGTCGTTAGTCATTACACAAACTGCAACGAGCGCGCGACGTGTCGATCGGGTCATAATCCACGTCGTCGTTTCTATTATAAGTATACTATACCTATATATACTTGAAAAGGAAGAAAGGCAAAGTGCCGAGATCAGGAGTGTCGTGTCTATAGAGATATTCGCGACGATACAGAGAAAGAGAGATTGACTGATTGTTAACATTTATTAATGCATATATTTGAGACAAAAGGAAATTGAAAGCTTAGGCTAAGGTCACTTATATTGCAAGTAAGTAACTATATGTACGCCGATGAGAATAAAGCTCTGATGGAATAATCTAGGTAGAGCAACAAGTTGGTAAATGCATTGCAGAATTAATAAACAAAGAAAAAACGTTGGCTAAAGTATACCTATGTAATGCAAAACAAAAGAGTATCAGATAATAACGAAACAGTGTCCGTATTTGGCATCAATTCGCAGCTTGCATATAATCGCACATAATTGCTCAATTATAATCGTACATAATCCCATATGACGAAATATCTTTCTTTAGGCCCCGAATTTAGAAATCTTTTGTCAATCTACGGCTTGTGGACCTTATCTATTTTTTATATGCAAAAAAAATGAAAAAATACGACGATGAACAATGGAAACCGATGGAAGAATCTTTTTTTTTACGTTACAGTTTTTTATGTAAAGCAAAAAGCGGCTTACTGCGTAGATAATAACTTTGCACGTAAAAATGGAAACTTAACTTACAGAAAAGCAAACCTTCAATTTAAAAAAAATCGTAAATAATGGATGCTCTTGTGCAAAGTTATAAGTAATTGAAAGTCGATAATCTCAGTTTTTTCAAGAAATGGCAAGACCGGCGTTTTTATTTTTTCTCAAATGTAAGATCTAATCTACTTTTAATTTCTTTTTACAAAAAATATATTTCAACTTTTCGGGGCAAAGTTATGATCTGCGCAATAAAGCCACTATTTTTGCTTTACATAAAAAACCGTAATATGTCGAAAAAAAGTGTCCTATGCGATCGATTTCCACAGTTCATTGTCGGCTTTCTTTTCATTTTTTTAGCATATAAAACAAGACAGAAAAGGTCCGGAAGCAATAGATTGAAAAAAAGTGTCCAGATTCTGGGACCCTAAAAGCAGCCTAAAAGTTATCCTGACGGTTACAAAAAAATAGAGAGAGAAAGAAAGAGGGGATTAAGGGGATCGCACTGAAAGGCCGATCACGCCATCGCTGCATGTGACGTGGGCGATTCGGTGATGTGTATATAGCACGGCGACGTCACCTGATTCTAGCGTGACTACGAGAAGAGAGAGAGAGAAAGATCCACGTTGCTTTTCGCGTATACTATAGACACTTGCGACCATCTCCTCAACACGATTCCTGATGATGCTGACACAAACTTTTTGTGTTGGGAGACATAAAAAGCCGCGCGTGCATTACTCATTATCTATATATCCGCGGCCAGCAAACTTTCCGAACACTCACTCGCCGGCTGTGCTTATATTTATATACTTGTAGGAAATTTAATTGCTGGCAGAAGAAATCTGTAGTACCAATATATATCTCTCTCTCTGGAAAAACTGGCAGCTGATGGTTTACATAAGGGAGAGACGGCTGCAAAAATATATAGGTATATAACAAAGTATATGTATATAGAAGGTAGAGTGCGCGAGCGCCTGCGCGCTATGCTACGGTGCGGTCAAAGTGGGGCTGCTGCTCCTGCTGAGGAGCGCGCGCGCAGGAGTAGGTAGTATACAGTAGTAATCGTCCGCGCGAGTCCGCCGAAACTGCGCGAGTAGAGAGAGAGAGACAGAGACAGACAGACAGAGAGAGGGAGATTAGTGTCTAGTTCCGCGCAGCTCGTGTCCGGACGCCAGAACGCAGGAGACACCGACTCCGAGCACACTAGTAATACGCGTTTGTTGCATATATACTCCATATATTCCACTGTGACAACGCCGGTTCATCTCGTCTCCGTTTGTACGGACAGTCTTGTCATTGTAACAACGTCGCTGCAGCAGTATAGACCAACTCTTGTTGCAGCCGTTCGCGAAATCAGCCACGCAGTCCTTGGTGAGTTTTACATCGTACTTTGTAATATACTTATACACACACCTATTTCCTATACTTGCTCTCGGCTGTCTGTAGATCTACCCGGTTTTTCGTTCTTTCTCCCCCAAACAATAACACAGCCGCACAGCATTGGCATCAAACAAACTCCCGGACGTAAACAAAGCCGAAATCACGCACATTATTAATATGTATAAGACTATCGGGATGTTCGATTCTAAGATGCAAAATAAGCTTGTTTTCTAATGTACAATACACGCAGGGGGGGATGGTGGCACCACCATAATCTCTTGCAGCAACATTGTAGATATATACACAACATCACGGCGATGCGTTGTGATGATAAGTATATGTATAAACTGATAGCGCGAAAAGATCGCACGACTCGCTTTATCGCGCAATCCGTGCGTGACGGCTACGTGGTATACATAGTTAGACACTCGCACACACACACACTGCGTATAATGTGCTCTTGATCTTGGGAGCTTTCAAAGTCAGGGATCTTTCCGGGACTAATATCTCTCTCCCCCCTGTGTCCTCCTTCGCAAGTTGAAAATTATTTTTGTTTCAATTATGCTTGTGTATTATAAACACTATAACGATATATTGTTATTATTACGACGATGTCAGTTCGGGACGTCTCATATCGCGCGCTGTGGGATAAAGAATCTATCTCTACGTAAAACATGCATTATATTATCGGACGATACGCACGTGCTGAGTTCGCATCTACATAGGATGATAAACGTGAGCGGCTGTGCACTTGTTATGCCATATTGATAAGCCGCAGCATAGAAGCGTGAGAGAATTCTTATTAATAAGGAAAGCCCCCTTCCCCGGAAAAAAGTGCGCAACCGTGCAACGCCGCGTCGCCGTTGGATGTACACGTGCTACGAGAGAGTGAGTGAGAGAGAACAGTTGGCGGAGAGGGAGGAGGGGTATGAGAGTTCCAGGTGGCGCGAGCCGGAGACTGCTTTGCAATTGGTCGCTGCCATCTCGGCTGACAACGAGAGCAACTACACTCGCGCTTTTGCGTGTATACTATATATACACGTATACTCTGTATATCTATAGGTATAGTATTATGTATACGCGTGTACGTTCGTAACGGACTTATTATTTTAATTTTCTTCGCTAGTGCATTTTCCGGCTATCCGCTTGAGGGAGAATAAACAAACAAACCGGCTTTTCCTCTTTCTCAGCCTTGATGTATATATATCTGTGCGTGTGCAAGTCAAGTATAGTCGCGGGGCTCTATTGTAGAAAGCCGACAAAAGCTGCGGCTAATGCATCTTTCAGCAGAAGACACACCTGATTTGAATGTATAACAACCTGCTCTACAGAGAGAAAGAGCGCGTTAGTCATCGGAATTCACACGCTTCTCTTTCATCATTGATTGCACGATATTAATGCGGTGATCGTATAGCTAATTGCGAATTTTCCATACAAACGCTCTCGTCGAAACGTCGTTTTTGCATCTCGCGCTGTGTGTGATTCATGTTCCGATATATACACGTCATTGCACGTGCGAATCTCTGTGTATTAAAGCGACACTGGTCTCCTACTCACGTGTATGTTCGGCGACTCGTTTGTAATTGTTGGGAGGTATTAGGTTGACCTTTTAACGTATCATAGTTTTTGCATGATAATTTGCGCGTTTGGAGCGTCAAGACAGTAAAGGACAGATAGAGAGAGATAAGCCGGTATAATTGAGTTGGCCGTCACATTTATATACGCGAGACACCAGCCTTGCAGAACGCCATGGACTGTGTTCGAAATTGAAATTCGCCAAAGTTCTTTCCACTCGTAACTCATTATATGCCCCGAGATGATGTTTTATTCATGTACGATGTGTGACACTCGTAAAATTTTTCTCGGCTTTAAAAACACGAAGAACCAATGAATAACTTGCTCCAGAAGCTCGTTAGTCTTATGGCTGTCAGGGTATACATTCGGCATATATTACAGCGCGAAAAAAAATTCCGCGACTCTACTTAATCATAATGTCTCTATATGATAATTATTAATTAATCAATCAATCAGTCTATAGGTATACGGTGTCGGCGGTTCGAAAGAGACACCGTGCACTTGCGCGCGCGCGCGAGTCAGCGGGTTCCGCAAACTGATAAAAACGGACCTGGCCTCTTTGTTGCCTCAGTAAGGGGGTAGGTTCACCCCTCTCAGTGTAGCTTAGAACGTAGCGTAGCCAGGCACGTTTATGCCCGTTATACGACAGGACCAGCTGATCGAGTCTAAAACA
Source organism: Cecidostiba fungosa (assembly GCA_900474305.1). NCBI lineage: Eukaryota > Metazoa > Arthropoda > Insecta > Hymenoptera > Pteromalidae > Cecidostiba > Cecidostiba fungosa. Next base: position 5,834 of record UCOJ01000248.1, on the reverse strand, counting down.
CACACAGCGAAGAGTAAAGTTTCTTTCATTTCTTTACAGATACATAAAGTTGAGGCACGATGGCGCCGAACATAACGAGTGTGCCCACGGGTGTCCTCTTCGAGGATGAAAAGGTGGAGGATCTTCATCCGTCGATGTCTCAGCTTCCCTCCAAAGAGCAGGAGAAGAACGACAAGGAGTACAAGCTCCAGATAGTCTGGAGGAACGTCATCATCTTCGCCTTCCTCCACGTAGGCGCGCTCTACGGAGCCTACCTCGCTATCACGTCAGCCAAAATAGCCACGACCGTATTCGGTGAGTTCATTATCCTCGGCATGACTGTACTATATATAAATATAGTGTGCTGCACGATTGCGACATGTGATCACATGTGCGTGTTTGTCTCTGCTTTCAGCCTTCTTCCTGTATCAGGTGAGTGGCTTCGGAATTACCGCGGGTGCGCATCGACTCTGGGCGCACAGGTCGTACAAGGCGACCTGGCAACTGCGACTATTGCTCTGTATCTTCAACACACTCGCCTTCCAGGTAAAGCACTCATCACTTGCTTATGCAATACACTGCGCTGTGTATGCGGTAATCCGATTGTTATCTGATAGACGTTGTTTTGTAACTATGTAGGATTCGGCGATTGATTGGGCGAGAGATCACAGGATGCACCACAAATACAGCGAGACCGATGCCGATCCACATAACGCTACCAGAGGCTTCTTCTTCTCGCACGTTGGTTGGCTGCTCTGCCGTAAACACCCCGAGATCAAGAGGAAGGGACCTACCCTCGATCTTTCGGATCTCCAGAGCGATCCGATTCTCGCATTCCAGAAGAAGTACGAGTGATTCTTTCCTTCTCCAACGAGTCATTGTGTAACGGCTGTCTAATAATAATTACATTACGTTCGTTGCAGGTACTACTTGTATCTGATGCCGTTGGTCTGCTTCCTCATCCCGACGATCATACCCGTCTATTTCTGGAACGAGACCTGGACCAACGCCTACTTCATCCCGACGATCCTGCGCTACACCTTCACCCTCAACATGACCTGGTTGGTCAATTCCGTCGCCCATATGATGGGAAACAAACCATACGACAAGTGAGTAATTTTTCATTCGGTCAATTGATAATAGAATATGGAGACATTCGAATTGACGCTTGTCATTCGTCGTGCAGGAACATCAACCCGGTGCAAAACAAGGGTGTCGCCATAATGGCCCTCGGCGAAGGATGGCACAACTACCACCACGTCTTCCCCTGGGACTACAAGACCGCCGAGCTCGGCAACTACACCTACAACTTCACCACAGCTTTTATCGACTTCTTCTCGCGCATCGGCTGGGCCTACGACCTCAAGACCGTCTCGATGGAAGTGGTCCAGAAACGAGTCCAGCGAACCGGAGACGGAAGTCACGAACTCTGGGGTTGGGGTGACAAGGACCAGTCACAGGAGGAGCGCGACCAAGCGATAATCCTCAATCACGCGAAAAAGCATTAGGGTTACTACGTTGCGTTTGTTCATTTGATTAGACTTTTATTTTTCATATTTTTTCACAAATTTTTCTCTTCTTTTTTTGCGTGTCTTATAACAACGCGGACCTCGAGAGCGAGACTAGAGTCTGAACTGTTAAAACGCTAGTCGAATTAACAAACAAAAGTAACGTAAGAAACATCGTCTCAACATTTTCTCACATATACAGCAGTAAAAAAAAAAAAAAAAAAAAAAAAAATCAGACTGATGAGCCTTGCTATACATGTATGATAAACCTTTAATTTAAAAAAGGGATCAATTAAAACACATCAGATGGAACTAGAAACAAGAAATAGTGATATTTTATTAGTTTATTAGATGCATTCTTTCCAATGTTTGTCTGTACAAATATTTTTACTGGAAAAAAGTACACGTGAAGCGCGAGTTGAGTTCCTAAATATTTGGTTACGACTTATCCTAATCGAATGATAACTCGATGTATAACTTTGAAAAAGTCTATTCGGTACCTGTAACGATATACATACATATTATATCGATTTTGAACAGAACGTGCTATGATAACTGAAAGAACACGCGTACACATGATTGTAGATTGAAGTGGAGAATGCGAAATTTAGATTTAAAATATATTGATAATTATTAGAATAACAATAAAGTACAGATATTTCTATCAAGTTAAACATTATGCGGCATGTATAATATAATTATATTAATAAAAAATAGTGTATTTGTAAGATTTTATGCTGAACACTGCGGCGCGGTGTCGTGATGAAAATCAAACTTTTTTTATTATTTCTTGCGAGTCTGTTGTATTCTTAATGCGAATGTAATTTACAAGACGAAAAAGTATAACACGTTAACTTGTAAACGAACGGTGATATTCAATTGAAAACATCTAATGGAACCTATAGCGATGATTTAGGTAACAAAAAAAATGTGTAATGTTTAAATGAGTCTTAAGATTTAATATTTATTATATAATATATAAATTATATATATGTATATAAATTTTTCAAGCAAACCTACTCCAACGTTATTATTTCATTCGTTCGGGAATTGCTAAAAGAAAAAAAAAATGAAGTCTGCTTTTTTCCTCGTATACTTATAATATACGTACGTAATATACCGGAGTATTGACGGGCGAGCTGCGAGTGAGCGGTTGTTCGTAGCTACATGTATAGATATACCGGCTGTATTCGGTTACTTCGTATATGTGCCTGTGATTCAGGAGCCAGGAGCTCTGGTATTCGCTGGTTCGCGCGTGGCGCGAGCCGTCTATACCACTTGTCCATTGGTCGAAATCATCTCGACTGAGAACAATTCTTTTGCTGCCGCGTATAGCGACACGTAACTAATACCGACCCGAAACCACCATTGCACGCACACAGTTATAAACGAGAGAGCGGAAGAGACTGAAACTGCAAATTGACGAACAGCCGAGTAATCGAGAGATAGCAGGAAGAACAGAAGCTGCAGTTGCACTGGCGCGCGGTCATGTCCTTTGACTATATAACGCATATACGTTTTCATGCGCCATTATCACTGCGTTTAACGAGTAGTTCAGTGAGTGTGAGTTTAATCTGGATCAAAAATATTAACCGATTAGTTTGATATACAAGGTTTTTTTTAATTAAACTATGTGTATTCGATTATTATAAAATAAAATAATGCAACAATTACTCAGTCTAAAATTACTGGCACACGACTGGAAAAAAAGGAAAGAAAATCAGATGTTCGAAAAAAATTCTAATGGCTGAGTTGGTAAGTAACAATTTAGGGGATGGGAAGGTTTGAGAGCTCGTAACAGGGTCCTGACAATGTTTTGACGTTTCTTTGTTTTTTTTCGGGGGGGAGGGGTGTGATGAATCTGAATTTTATAGTTACCAGCCCTTAAAGGCTCCATTTTTTCCGAAAAATTAATCCGACTATAACGATATTGCAAGATTTGCTGGAGTATTTAGAGTCATTAATAGACTATCGAATTCAATTATTAAAATTGATTGAGGGCCTACCTTTACGGTGCGGTGAAAAAATGAAAATATGCGCGCGCGGTGCGCATTTAAAGTCGCTATACTTAGTTTCGTAAAATGCATGACAATAGTAAAAGGTTAGCACCATGTAAAACAATATGCCAAATCTAGTTGTGTTGTCTCTGTGTATTTTTTTGTGTTTATATTAATTTCTATGTCTTCGACATTCATATTTGCATTGTTTATTCCAATAATTTTTATTTTCGGATTACCTTGTTCTATCTTGATGTCACAGTTTTCTTAGCTTGTTGTCTAATACAGTCTTTACTGTTTCTAGGCTTTTGGCATTCATACAACTAATTTTAATCTCATTATCGTTCTTCTTGCAAATAAACTTAATATAGCTATTTTTGTCTTAGACCAGACAGTTCATCAGTAATTCCATTGTATTTCCCTAGTTGGGGTCACTGACCTTAACCATTATTCTTGGAATTCGCTTCGTATTAGGTCTAATATCACTCATCACTTCGGCATATATTTTCTTGCTTGTCTGTTTTTTTTTTTTTTTTTTTTTCAGTCCGATAATGTTTTTTTGTAACTGATTTTTGTCCTGCAATTCAGTAACTAATTGTTTTAGTAATGTATTTTCAGCAATTAAATTACCAATATCACTTTCTTCGTCTTGAATCGTTGAGTTATGTTTTCCCATTGTTTTATTTTCCAGTTCTTATAGCAATTCTCTTCTGATTTCAGATTTCTCAGTTTTATGAGCGCAATATTTTTTTGTCACATCGCTTAGCATACCTTTAATGTTATACCTCTCAGTACATGATCTGGGCAAATTATTAGGTGTTCACTTACTTATTTCGGCTCTTTTGTTCTTTCGAAATCACTTTTGTGGTATGCATTTTCATATATAATACACAAATCACTGTTTTTACTAGTTTACTTGGATGGCACTTGTAATATTTACGATCGGATTTATCTGGAGGATCTTTCGCGTCGTCGGTCATGAAAGGTAAAACATTTAATGATTTTTTATTCAAATAGTATGCATTTAACAAAAAGAAGTAGTAACGCTTTCTTATTAAAATTACTTAAAAGGCAACTTTTTTCAAGTTTTTTTAAAGTCACTTTGTTTATTGGAAATCAGTAATTTGTTTATAAGAAAAAACTGGATCATCTAGAGGCTTGGTAACTATATTAATTACGGATTCCTCATCAAAAAACATAAAGAAACTTCAAAATATTGAGGCAACCTTAGGAGGAGGTAATTAATCAAAATGCTAAATTTTCAGATGAATATTTTTTCTCAAAGTTTTAACTTTTCATTTCTAAAAATAATTAGATATACGTAGCCCTACATCTATTGATTTGAAAATGTATTTTTTGGAATTTAAATATTTGTATTATTTCCTATCCAACATATTTACGAAATTCGAACAATAGATACGATTCTAGATTCTTGAATCTTTAATACTCTCATAAAAAATACCCCCACTTGTGGGAATCCTATAATAAGTTGCATCTCTTTAGCTCGGACTATATAAATGATTTGGATTAAACGATTTGTTAAGTCTTCTTTGACACGGCATGAGTACCTGCTACACGCGTTTTCGCTATTCACGCATTTCGCGATCATTACAAGCGCAGACTTTTTTTTAAACGTAAATCGTCGCACTAATTATTTTTAAGTAACACGCTGTTCATAAATAGCAGGTTCAGCGAATAACAAGAGAAATGGTGCAAAACGTCGAACATCCGCCGACGGGCGTACTTTTTGAAGGTGACACAATAGAAGATCAAGAAAGAGCGTCGATAAAAAATACAAAGGAACAAATCAAAGCAGACGATAATTACAAATTAGAAGTCGTTTGGAGAAACGTCGTACTTTTTGCACTATTGCACATTGCAGCCTTGTACGGTCTTTATTTATGTTTTACTTCTGCAAAAGCGGCAACTATATTATTTGGTAAGTACTTATATTTCGAATGTAGAAAATATAATTCTATCGATAAAAAGTAATGCGCGTGACGATGTCGATGTGTCATATAGTGAATCAGATCTTATACTACATATGACATTTTGTTTGCAGCTATTTTTTTGAATCAAGTAAGTGAATTGGGAATTACGGCTGGCGTACACAGGCTTTGGGCTCACCGAGCGTACAAAGCAACCTGGCCACTTAGATTATTACTAGTCATTATGAACACTGTTGCTTTTCAAGTAGGTAAAATTATCAACAGCAGTTTTATAATAATTTTTTTTATATTATCTGAATGTGCCAAAAATGTTTTCGCAGGATTCAGTCATTGACTGGGCAAGAGATCACAGAATGCATCACAAGTACAGTGAAACTAATGCTGATCCTTACAATGCAAAG